>LBNU01016617.1:39167-50181 GCA_014162995.1 Artemisia annua | reverse complement strand
ATTTGATCATGTAGTGCCTTACATCAAACAAGAACAAAGACACAAACAAACCCTATGACAGTCTAAACAGCAAATCCAAACACTCCTTAAAGATAAAGATCTCATGATTTTCAAAGGATTGCACTGTTTTAATCCTTAAAACTGATGCATAAAGATCTAATATGATGGAATGAGCTTATAGAAGCATTAAAACACAGATGATAACACCAAACACTTATAGATCACCAATAAGCAGTTTTGACAGTGAAACTAAAAAGACAAGCATAATAAAAATCTAATGAACAAGAACTGGTTTTTAAGCAATATTATAACCAACATACACTAATTAAGCATAAACAACCAAAGATAAGCAGTTTAGAGTACTAGAACAGTAACAAACAAAATTGGATATTGTAGGCTTACAAGAGCTTTCTATGCACAGAACTGAGAATCAAGGACAATGAACACAATCCTAAGCTTCCCAAGAAGCTTCTAAACCATTTGCATCCAGAATCAACCATGAAACATACCTCAATCTCCTTGTCAACTGACTTTTATATTTTCACCATATTTTTAAGCATTTTTGATATTTCTTTTTGTTAACTTATCTTAAACTGCTTTAAATATTTAAAAGGCTTTAGATGGCTTATAAATGAGTTGGAATGAGCTTAAACAAACACTAACAATAACTTTTAACAAATTTAAGTGAGATTGTCAGTTTCACCTAAAATTGCCAAAACTGAAAATACAATGATAACTTGAAATTAACTTCAAAGAAAGTTTGAAATACATAAAATGAACTGAATACAAGCGTTTTGAACTAGAAATAACAACTGGAATTGAAAAAATAACATTAAACGTGTAAACTACACTACAACTATGCTACTACTAGTTAACTACAACTACTGCTCTTTACTAACTCCTCTTTTCTTGACTTTTATAAACCTTGGGGTCTTTCTATGTCTTTCCCATAGCTCTTTTTGACCATTGGATGCTTGCTTTTCATCTTGGCCGTCCAAGTTATTTTGGCGGGAAATTGTTTATAAGCAATTGGGAGTGGGTTAGGTAGTGCAGGTGGGATAATAAATGTTGGAGTGTACTGGGGGGGAACAAGGTAGGGTGGAGGTGAGGTTGGGGTGGACAAGCACCCTGGAATTAAGGTGTTAATGGTGGGAGGGAAGAGGTTAGGGGTGAGGTTTGACTGGGGGTGTTGACTGGAGGGAGTATATAAAAACGGGGGTGGGCTTTTGGAGGTTGGGCCTGTGATGTTAAGGGTGTTAATGGATTTGGGTTAAAAAAGGTAAGTAAATTACATAAGNGAATTAAGGTGTTAATGGTGGGAGGGAAGAGGTTAGGGGTGAGGTTTGACTGGGGGTGTTGACTGGAGGGAGTATATAAAAACGGGGGTGGGCTTTTGGAGGTTGGGCCTGTGATGTTAAGGGTGTTAATGGATTTGGGTTAAAAAAGGTAAGTAAATTACATAAGGTCCTTTTGGTTTGTAGTTGTTTAATCATAGGGACCAAAAATGTAATTTTCTGTATTTTGAGGGTTTGGTATGTGATTTCCCAAAAGTTATCAAAAGGGTATACTTTGCCAATTTATGAATAGTACAAGGGTATATTATGTTAGATTCCATTTTTAAATACCCGGGGACTATTTTTGTCAATTTTGAAACTTGAGGGGTAAAAGTTGCCATTTTAAGAAAACTTTCATCCAGGGACTAAAAGTGAACAAGTTTGATTTCCCAAGGACTAATGTTGACTTTTCATGGAAATAATTTGACCGGGGACTAATTTTGACAAGTTTTGAAAGTTGGGGGACTGAAACTGCCAATTTTGCAAACTTTGTTC
Source organism: Artemisia annua (assembly GCA_014162995.1). NCBI lineage: Eukaryota > Viridiplantae > Streptophyta > Magnoliopsida > Asterales > Asteraceae > Artemisia > Artemisia annua. The sequence goes on along the minus strand of LBNU01016617.1, from coordinate 48,352 downwards.
GTTTTTCATTTGTTTTTACTCATTTTGCATCTAAAACATATAAAACACAATTTTGAAATATTTTCAGTATTTTGATGCATTTCTGAGTGTTTTTGTATGTTTTGCAGTTCAGATTTTACCAAAAATGATGAGTGTTTGAGCACTCATCACCAGATTCCAGTGGTTTGACCAGATTCTAGCGGTTTGACCAAAGTTGACTTTTTACGTTAAAACTTCAAACGGCCATAACTTTTGAACCCTAACTCCGTTTTCAGTGAAATACCTGTCAAAACGACCGGAATAGGCTGAATATCATCAGGTTTCCCCACGAAGTCGTGAAACGAATTTTTCGAGGGCCAAATCACCTCCGGAGTGAAGTTATTGAGGTTTTAAGTTTTTAGACCATAATTTTACCATTACAACTTGCATCTACGAAAGCAAATCACTCTGCTGGTTGATATCTCACTGATAGGTGATCAAGTTGTTGTGAGTTGAAAATACGCTGCAAGTTGAATAGTTATGTGATTTGAGATTGGTTGCGATTTGAGTTGTTACAACTTGTCCAATTACAATCTGACGTTGCGAGTTGATTCTTGCAATTTGACTAATTGAGATTCGACTTGGTGTGATTTGACTCGTTGTGACTTGATTTTGTAAAATACCGCGAAAGTACTCAGCATCATTTCTCGGTTTTTTCTTGATTTTGTAAAATACCGCGAAAGAAACTATTTCTCGGTTTAAATCATAGAATTGTAAAATCCCGTGCACGTTCACGATAATGTCTACCAATTCAGATTATGTCATCTCGGAGATACTCAAGTTGTACGACATAGACGATGAACTTAAGATTCACAACAAAGTACAACTGAAAAACGCTTCTGATCAGACAACCGTTTTCGAGTCAGATTATACTGAGATGGAATCGTCATGCTCGAGTTTTCAAGAGAAAGAGTTTCATCAGCCACAAAAATTATTCAATAACGCAGAGAAAAGCTGCATAGACTGCTTCCGACAACTTCATTCACACCTCTCGGTGCTTTTAAAAGGAACTGAAGTCATAATGGGATACGAACATGTATTTGCAACACTCTTNTACGACATAGACGATGAACTTAAGATTCACAACAAAGTACAACTGAAAAACGCTTCTGATCAGACAACCGTTTTCGAGTCAGATTATACTGAGATGGAATCGTCATGCTCGAGTTTTCAAGAGAAAGAGTTTCATCAGCCACAAAAATTATTCAATAACGCAGAGAAAAGCTGCATAGACTGCTTCCGACAACTTCATTCACACCTCTCGGTGCTTTTAAAAGGAACTGAAGTCATAATGGGATACGAACATGTATTTGCAACACTCTTTGGTTAAGATGTTCAGATCTCCCAGACACAATGATTCTTAACTTAGATCAATTGCAACAACAACTTGACCAAGGAATATCTTCCAACACTGGATCCATGGATGCTCTTAGTGTACTCTACAAACAACTCCAAGTATTCTTTGATTCAAAATTCACTCTGGAGTATGAATATTACAGTGAGATGACTAAAAGTTGTTTTGCTAAACACACGGGAATTGAGGTTGACACGTTCAGAGATACACTCATTCAACTTATGGGTGATGTTCAGAAGTTCATTAAGGAAATAGCACAGCTCAGACATTTGAATGACGACAAAGTGAATGCAACTTTGGTGCAATCGTGTGATGGTATTAATGACTTGGGTAAAGCTTCAGAAGTTGGGTCAGTTGTCACGATGCGCAAAGGATCAGAAACTGATAAGCTTGACACTACCAGCAGTTCAATGACTCTAGTCACCCATGGCATGGATGCTGAGTTTAGACAGGTTAATGAACAAATGTCATGTGCTGAGGTACCCTTAAATGTTCAACAAAATGTTCTCTCTAATGAACGTCAGCATACTGATCAAATCAAACTCAATTATGACACAAATTTGTTGGAAAAGACTGATAGCAATACCATGTCTAATTCAACCAATATGAGTCATAAAGGGGGAGAAAGTGATCAGGATGCTGAACGCGATGGTTTGTTAAGTTCTGTGTTTACGGCTGATGCTTTTAAAGATAAAGAAGTTTTTAATGAACTTTCAAAAAGATTTTTACAGCTTGAAAAACATTGTATTTCTCTTGAAATTGCAATGCAACAAAAGGAAGAAAGTCTTCAGATTAACCAACCATGTAAAAATCCGGAACATCCTGATTTCCGTGAATTCTTTATGATTAATGATTTGAAAGCTCAGCTTGAAACAAAGAACTTGACAATCAAAAACCTGAAAAAACGTATTTCTGAGTGGTGTGATATGTATAATGAAGTTAAGGCTAAACATGAATGTGCTGCTATTGAATTGGAACAAAATGTGGCTATGTTACTTGTGGAAAATGAGTCTTTGAAAATGAAGTTTAAAAATCTTATCGAGACAATCAAAGAAACAAGAACTAAGACATTAGAACAAACAACTTCTTTGATTGCCCATAATAATGAATTCAAAGCTCAACTCATGGAAAAGGGTTTCACAATTACAGCATTAAAAAATGAGCTTAGAAAAGCAACTGGGAATAGTGTGAACACTAAGTTTGCAAAACCATCAATCTTGGGTTAACCAGTTTTACCATCGAATAGAAACCATTCAGTTGTTAGACAACCGACTGCGTTTAGATCTGAACGACAAAAATTTTCAAAAACTCGGTTTGCCTCCCAAGTTGATGCGGAACAAGTTCTGACAAAACCTGTCACTACACATTATTTGCCTAAATGTATTGCTTCTTGTTCTACCAAGCCTCAACAAGTAGTCACTCCTGCTCTAAGCTCCTTTAGGATTAGTTCGAAAACCATGTCAAAACCAAGCATCAAGATTCGAGATTCTTATAATATAAATGACTTGGATAAGAACAATGATCTAGAAAAAGCTAGGAAAAGGGCACTACTTCAGAAGGATGGTATCTTAGGTTTACGACCTTGTATGATGCCTCCTAGGTTATTGAGGAACTCCACTAAGATTCAACCGGATAAATCTAGGATTTGTAGTAAGTCATCTACCATGCATAAGAAGCAAAACGAACCTAAAACTCCTCCCAGGTGGTTACAAACTGCTAAATCAGTAGAGACTAGGAATAACGTTAAGTCTTCCACTATGCATAAGACACTTAGCAATCCCAGATCTTGCCAAAAGTGGATGCCAACTGGTAAAATTTTTAAGAACGTCGAACTTAAGTGGTTACCTACCAGAAAGTTGCTCACTAATGGCAATACCATGGTTGATCGTGAAACCACCAAGGGATTGGATACTGTTGTCACTAACCCATATATATGCAATCAAGTTTGTGATGTTAGTGCAGGTAGTCCTTACCCAGTTGCAGGTACATCAATCGTTCACTACATGAGAAGATTCAAAGTCTGGAGGCCTAAAGCAATCATATCTTCGGCTTTAGGAGTTCTGGTATGTCAATGTTGATGTATGTGTACAATGACGTCTGAATACATCAGTTCAGGCCTCGCTCTTAAATGACCATGACGTTTGAACTCAACGGTTCAAGCCTCGTTCTTCAATGACTATGACGTTTGGACAATTCAGTTCAAGCCTCGGTCCTCATTATCATCATTATGGTGTCTGCTGATAACACTTCAGGCCCCGTTCATCAATGATAAGAAAGGTGTACGATTCAGTGCGCGCTTCGGAAGAAGAGAAATCTTCTTGGTTTTGATCATCTTCAACAACATGCTTCATGCTTTTTCCATGTTCGTTCATTCATCAAGTGGATCTACCTATCTTTGATCGAATTCTTATACACTTGGTCAATCAAAAGTTACAACCTCGGTTGCAATTTTTGAGGGGGAGAAGGGTGAATGAAATACTTGATTGATAGTATTTTTCATTCACTTGCTACTCAATCAAAAATGGCAAACTTTGTATGAAATTTTTGAGTGTATGCTTATTCACTTACTTTGTATGCAATTTTTGATTTTTGTGTGTATTCAATCAAAAATGGCAAACTTAGTGTGAATAAACTACATGATTGAGTGTATTTTTATTCACTTACTACATGATGATTAAAGGTTAAAGAATGGTCATTCGACTCTCCTCAGACACCTAATGCTCCATTTACTAAGAATGACTGGGATTTATGTTTGATGAATACTTCCAAGCTTCAAAGAATGTTTCTGAAGCTCCTTCTTCGGTTTCTGTTGACTTTTGGCTCATCTTCTTCCATCTCCATTGAGCAAGATGCACTAGTTTGAAGTATTTCTCAGAATACTCACGAAACCCAATCTCCAGTTATTCTTCAAGGTGTTGATGATGACTATCATGATAATGAAGCTGCACATGAATAATGATCCATCTTCTGGTACTCCTTTCCCAAAACCGGACTCTAAAGAATCCCTTCTTCATGGATTGTTGTTCCTTCTAAATGTGCACTCTGTAAATCAACCACAAGAATTTAAAAGAAAATGTCGGCTAAGAATTTGGAAATGGAATGTCAAGTGATCACGGAGTTTATTTGGTATTATTTATTTGAGAGTGAAGTGAAATTTCACGGGTGAGTGTACTTAGTATCTTTATGATCCTTGTTCGAGCTTTTAATCCCTACACTGACGAAGACTTGGGTATCTAGTTATTGTGGTAATCCTTCTCTTCTACTTACCACAAAATAACTATCACATTCAGTGTCACAACTCACACGGAGTGGTCGATAATCAAGAGGTGATGTACGTTTTATACTTGATGGTTGGTTGGTTGAAGAGTATAAAGTACTTAGGGATTCGATGTTGCATGAAGTCTCTACACCGCTCTTTGTCATACATTGGTGCAAGTTTAAGTCACAAGAACGGGGAATTCTACTTCATTTTCAAGTTGGGAATATCGTGTTTACTTCACAATGTGGTCATAGCAATAGCCGACTGAATATAAGGGTTGATAATGATAGTCAGAGTGTAATACCTAAGATTTAAAACTTTGCAAAATGACCAAAATGCCCCTAAGAATTAAAACTTTAATAAAAGCTTATGTAATTATGAATAAATCAAAAATAATTATACAAAAAACTTTATAAAACTTATAAAGTTATGAAAATTGACAAATTAAAATTTTAAACCATAAGTACACGTTTTCCTAACACTAGAAATAATTCAAATTGATTTAAATTAATTGTACAATATTTATTTATGGTATAACTAAAGTAAATAAGGTAAATTGTATACAAAATAATTTGGAAAATCATGGAGGCCAAAATTTTTGAGCCCATTCCCATGAGACTCGGCCTAAATATCAGATATATGCTCCCTATCAGTTTTCAATTGCCAAATCAAATCAAAGAAATCAAGAAAAAATTCAAAACCCTAGCCGAAACATCAAAATAAATCACCATCACCTCACACAAATTTTCTGAAGCATGTAAATAATTTTCCTGGGTCCTTGGAGATCATTGGAAGCCTAGAAAAATAAGTAATTGTCATTTGGAAGCGTGGTTCGAAAGTGGTGAATTTATTTGTGTCGAATAAACCCTACCGAGAAGAATAATTCACAAGGCCACATCCATTCGATCCTAACCATCTTGGGTATTTTTGTATGACTCTCTGTACTCTAATCTCAGAAAATGTCTGTAAAAGGAAATCTGTAATACATGAGGCCATGAAACTTGATAAAATGTTACAACTAACTTATAAGAATGTGTTAAGAAGTGGAAACTTGCCTACTTTGGAAAACTGCTATTTATGGAAACTTTATAAAAATGGAAACTTACTAATTCTGGAAAGTTACTAAATCTGGAAAGTTACTAAATATGGAAAGTTGCTAAATCTGGAAAGCTTCTAAAAGTGGAAAGATAACCTAAAAAGAAGTAATCTGATTTTAAATGAACTATTGAATAATTCTCGACTTCTAATCCGTCTAGGTTCTGTGAAGAAGGAGGAGATCTGTCTGATGTTTTCTTGTGTCTGCTTTGTCGTCTGGTTGAGGTACAGATATTCTGACCTTTCACTAAAGTTTCTCATGATCCGTTTTCTCTACCCCTACTCTGATCTCTGATCTTGGTTCTTCTGATGTCTCTGGTTCATTGACATGATGTTTTGTATGAAAACCATTGAAAATATAACTTGATGATATGAGACAAACCATGTGGAAATGATTTCTTTACACACGATATCAGACTTGTTTAAAAAAGGAAATTTAAATAACACCTGTTAAAATCATTTTAGAGAATTACCTTTATGAAAATCATATTTTTAAATGAAATGAAAAACCTCTAAATCTGTTTTCTTATAAAAACTTTTACATTTGTAAACCTTGAACCATTGATATGAACCTTGCTACCTTTATTCTGATATTTTCCTTTGTTTAGGATTCCCTATGCCATTGCTATGAAACCCCATTTTATTTTCTGAACCTTTTCTGTTATGAACCTTTGCTATCTGAACTTTCTGATTTTGAACCTTCTGATTTGGACCTTTTGATGTGACTATATGATATGGACTTCTGATACGATCTGATTATGATGACTTATGATCCGTGTCATTTTATGACATTCTGTTGACCTATTCTGTTTGACCTATTCCATTTGACCTATTCTAGTTTGACACCCGAGCCAAATTTATCTCACTAGACATGGGGGTTCCATGTCCGTGTCAGGGATGCACCCCTGGCATGACTCTAGGGAAGTGGAGTGATGTTCTGCCACGTCCCCTTATCTGTTATCTGTTATGAGCTCAATTATCTGTTTATTATGGCCAATATTATTTCTGTGGGGGCGTATGGATGCATCCTAGATCTGTTTCTGTTATCTGTTATCTGTATCTGGTGATTGATGCTGCGTGCATGCACGTCCTTCACAACTCTGGTAGGTCTCCCTTACATATGTTGCTTTATGTATGATTATGACTGTGATTATGATTATGATGAAAGCATTATTATAAAGGCATTATATCTGTTTCTGGGCTCGTGGTTGATGACTAACCCTTACCTTACCTCTTATTACTATTTCATACTTACCTTTGATTACATTCTGTTATTCCCTTTAGACCTTATTCAGTATTCATTTCTGTTTCATTATTACTTCGTTGTTATGTCTGTTCACTGGGCTTTTTAAGCTCAGCCGCGTTTTCTTTCTCCCGCGGCAGGTTTTAGAAGGAAGCTGGGTTATGGTGAAGAGTGCAATTAGGAGCTTTAGAGAGGAATTGCTTGATGAGTTAATAGTGGTTCTGAAGATGCGTTAGATTTAGTCATTTTGTACTTAGTTCTAATATTGTATTCCTTTATCATGGAACCTTTTGTAACGCTTGTATCCATTGTAACATTAAAGTTTATGTTTGTGTTTGTTCTGATTGACACCATGTATGTGACACTCTAGCCCTTGTCGAGTTGGGGTGTTACAATTATGGTATCAGAGCCCAGGCTGCGACTTGTAGTACACTAAATCCCGACCTGTGAAGCTTGGACCATTCGTTTTCCGCTGTAAGTGCCCACAAAACGACTCTGATAATTTACTCTGAGAACCCCTTTAGCAACCTAAGTTATTACCGGTGAGGAATGGGTAGACTAGGGCATCTAAGTAGTAGCATTGCTCCCGCATTACTCTGAATCGTGCTTCTGCCTTTAATCATGCCTTAAGAGCATTTCTATTTCTGTGGTTTAAAAGTTTTGCAACCTAAGTAGAATAATCAAATGAGTTGAAATCTCTCGAGAATGATATTGATACCGTATACCATTCAAATTCAATTCTGGTCCTCAGATTCCATCTTGCCTGACAAACATTCTGATATTTTACCGACCATTCTGAAGGTTATTCAAACATGATGTGCTAGACACATTCTGTGAATTCATTTCGTATGCTGGGCATAAAATGTATCATCCGATACTATTTGACTTTGCATAATCTTTTACTCTGATAATTGTTAATTACAGAAATAGGAAAAATTTGTTTTCCTCCCTCTGAATGATGAACTCTGTTTGCCCATCAGTTTCCTTGGAAGGATATGATGTAATATTATCTTAATATGGATTCGTCAACTGAGCAGAATGATGCCGACGACTGAAATTCTATACATCTCACTTCTGACGATCATTTGATGTTGTAGTACCCTTGATTTATAATCCACCTATCACTTTTGTTGAAAACAAATGAGATTCCAACACCTCGAACTGTACTCTTACCTATCTAAACATTTTGATGTACCTTGTACTGGACTCCGAGGTATATAAACCATCCGTCTGGTTTGATGACTGTATTCGTTCTATGAATCCGTTTAATCTTGATATATCTGATTTTGAGGTCTCTTGATTTCGAGTTGGCTTGTGACCTTTATTAATTTGTTTTCATTCTACTCCTGTTATGATGCTTCTGAAAACACATGAATCTGTTAAGATTGATGCTGATATGAAGGTACAAACTCTGATCTCTTCTGATTTGCAAGTTCCTCCTAACACCTGACAGTGTCCATTCTTGTAAAGCTCTAGCACTGGAAGTATTTTGTGGTACAAAGTTTTCAATGTTCTCCGATAAACCTTTTGGTATTCCCTTCTGCTTGAGAAAATAGAATCTGAACTGATCTCAGTCGAAGAAGCCAGGGAAGTTAAGAGATTGAATGAACTGACGTAATATGATGTTAATCACCCTGATATTTTATTCTGGGATGATCCGGTTGATTCATGAAGAAGAGAAAGAGAAATATATGACGGTGTATCGACTATCGTGAATCTAACTAAATCACTATCCGAAATCATTAATCCTTTCCGCGTATTAATAAATGATTTAGTCTACCTTTGAAACTCAGTGATCTGATTACATTTGATGGACTGAAGAAGCAACCTCAGGAAATTCTAAGAAATGGGTTAAATAATCAAGAATAACCTCCGTAAAGTATTGCAGTTGTTATGAAGAAGGAAGGCAATGAGAAGTGATTCTGAAGCTACCTTTGTACTCATTATTGCGAACCCTGATGATGCCAATTGTATTGGCAAAATTGGCAACTATTCTTACGCATCAAATGGAATTTATGTTTCTCGAATGTTTAGACAAATGGTCATTGTATGACTCATTAGAACGTTTAGAAACAAGGAAGAACATGAGAATCAATTCTTGCGAAGTTGTTAGTAGAAATCTTGACAATCAGTTGTGTATTCTGAAAGTTTGATGAATATGATCTTTGAATTTCCACATCTGCGTAGTTCTTAAATTAGTGAAAACGAAGCATATA
>LBNU01016617.1:10487-25326 GCA_014162995.1 Artemisia annua | reverse complement strand
GCAACTCACCCCGACATGTGCAAATTTCTTTCTTTACCTATGAGCACATGTTAAGGGGGAGCATTTTGAAAAATGATAAAACTCTCAAAGTGTTAACAAAATGTGCTTCTTAATCATAAACACTTTGAGAGAATTTTCAATGATTTGGTTATATGGCGATTGTGGAAAGATACCAAAAGACCGACCCCTTTACTTTAAATGCATGGAGTTATAAGCATGGTAAGGTTAGGTATATGTTCCCATGATCCACCAGAACCGGAGGGATCTTCCCAGGGACAATCCAATAGATAGATTAGAAGTCCTTAGGAATGATTGAAAAAAGGAAAAAAAGTGAGAAAGGGAAGAGTGCCGACTGAGACTGTGCTAGGACACGAACAAACCCAACAAGGTTCTAGTAATGAAGTCTAGGTAAGCACTGAAGGGGTTGAAGAATTAAAAAGAAATGAAATGAGAAAGAGTGAAAAGAAATAGCCCTCCAATTATTCAACCTTAGGGCAGAAACCGGGTTCAATTCATATGCTACTAATTGTTACCAAGGTAACGTCGGTATTCAAGAAAAGACGTCATGGACCCAGTGACGCACTGCACTAAACCTTCCAGCCACTCAAGTTCTCTCAAAAGAGCTTGTTTCATTCTCACGGGGAACCAGTGTAAACTATCGACTTGTCTCTTAGAGCTAGTTGATATTGAAACAGGAGACCCCTCCCTAGTCTCCGCATAGGATAACCAAATTGCACTTATCGAGTCTAGAGCCAAGAGATGCATCAAAAGATCTCATAGGAACACTTGATACTTCTACACTGGTGGTTCAACATTAAGGACACCAGTTGTAATATTTTGAGTCCTACGCAGATCTTAGCAATCTGCCAAGAACACTTTTGAGGGAATATACATAAGTATTTCCCAGTGATTGAGTGGAAACTCCTGCCAGGGTCAACATCAAACAGCCCTGACAGCAGGTCACTTCGGTAATCTCTTGTGGATTACGCTTAGTGTGTTCGGTGGTGTTCCAAAAGCTCTACAGTCGTGGGGTGATCTCCAGCGACTCACCTAATCGTTGGTGTACTTCGGTATGTCAGTGAAAGCCCTTTCGGGGGCATCCGATTAGGAACGGCCTTGGTAAGGATTAGAGAAAGTCTTCACACTATGCTGTTGACGATCTCGAAGTCCGAACTTGTAAGTGCCGGTATGTTTATTACTAACCAAGTTTTATGCAGCTCAACATATCAAACTTACCATGTTCACCACCATCACTCTAGTTACACATGATCATACCAACATCTAAAAGGAGACGTCAGAACTGTTCAATCGGGAAGATCTACTCAACAAAGATGTATGAGCATGTTGGAAAGGCGTAATCACACCAAAGACAAAGAAGTTGACGATTGATGCCGATTGCTGAAAAGATGCAGATTCATCATCTCATGCTTACACTTCAACCACAAATATAAAGACATCATGATCAAGGAATGGGCTTCAACTATGCTTCCACAACTCTGATGCAGAAGATCATGATCCAGAAAAGTGTAAGCATGACATCACAAAGACAATCACAACATCACAAAGAGACACATACACTCAAAGATGACTTGAAGCTAATTATTTGGATGAAGAGCGAAGAGCAAAGTCAAAGATCATCATATACATCAAGGAAGTCATCTTGAGTCGTACATCAATGAAGAATCAACAACTACGAGCTACAAAAGCATCTACAAAGATCTCAATGCAAGAATTCAAGAATGATTTTCAGGGGTGACCTCCCTTAGGGGGAGATTGTTAGGAATACGTTTTTTGTATGAGAAAGATTCGGTCACCCCCAGATATGATTAAGCATTGTTTAGCTCGTAGTAGTTATATTAGTTAGTAAAACGTAGATTAGTAGTAGATTAGTTCGCAGAAGAAGGACGGGTCTTTACCCGTTGTATACCTGATCCGCAGCCCAAGTGGCACGCCTAAGTGGCAAAAACCCATGTACATATAAATACCCTCTCCATCCTTGGAGAGGGTAAGCCTTCTCATAATCTATTTTCTTTTTTTTGGTTTTCTCTCAAGGCTTCACTTTCTTTCTCTCTCTAACTTTCTCTCTCTACATTTCTTTCTTTGTTTCTTGCTTGTAAACGATCCACACCACAAGGATCATTATGTGTTTTGAGCTTATCTAGTATCGTACACGTAAGCACCTAAGATAAACTATCAAAGAGGGCTTTTCAAATGGTTATAATGTTAGGTGTAGGGATATGATAAACACAGTTTTGTTGGAATAAAGGGTATTTTTAGTGGTGGCGAGTTAATTATCTTGATCAAATACATGCACAAAGTGGCGTTGCTAAGCCAAAACTCGACTCGACTTAAGCTAATAAGAAAATAACAAAAACATAAATAAAGATAAAATGAAATGGGATGGTAGTCCGTATGTTTTTTTCTACTTTTGTTTTTCCAATTTTTTTTTGCTTTTCTTGTTTTTCGATTTTTTTTCATACACTCTTACCCTACCATCCAAAATAATACATCAAAGGGGCCTCGGTTCTCTCCTTACACTTGAACTTTTACATACTTTACAATTAACTATTCTAATGACTCGAATTAAGATAATTAAAAAACTTGGAGTACTTTAAAATACTAACGCACATATGGGGGTAATAATTGACTTCTTCCCCATTACTCCATTACATTAGTACTTTACCCATGAGTCCCAATCATCCCAAAACAATATGTACAAGGATATGACTCGACTTAGCAACCATGTAATCAATAAGACAATTAACTAAGGGTTTTAACAAATGTTGTCACAATAATGCACTAAAGATTAGTGCATACAAGGTAGGCTAAGGCGATTTGGGTGTACATTTGGGGCGGATTGTAAACAAATTCTTCCTTTAAGTAAAATGCTTAAAGTTAGAAACGAAAAGATATGCTCTGAGGGGTGTACTAGGGGTATCGTGTACTAAAAATGAGTACAACGCTAAGGTGTGGGAGAATTACTTGACCAATGAAGTCAATGTAATTATAATACGGGTGTAAAACAAGGGTTATCCTAATGCCACTTATCATGTAGTAAATCTAACTACACGAATGTAGTCTCGCTTGTGGATTTGGGTTGGTCACTAACGCAAGTTCTAGAATCTATAAACTACTGGTACACACACAAGCACCAACAATGAATGCTTTTCTTAACAATTCTAGGGGTGAACCTCACATACTTGGGGGAAAATTTTTGAGTCGTACAGTTTTTGTGCTAGTCATACAATTCCATATCCATGAGACGCTTATTAAGACTAAAGTTTCACTCCTATATGTTGTAAAAAAATTTAAATTTGGCGCTAAAATTGTCCTAACATATATTTCTCTCGGTTTTATTACACATCTACCATTAAACAAAACAAAAATCAAGCGTAATNTAAAATTGCCCTAACAAATATTTCTCTCAGTTTTATTACACATCTACCATTAAACAAAACAAAAATCAAGCGTAATAGCATTTTCTAAGGTGTCTTCATTTCCCCCCTTACACTTAAACCGAACATTGTCCCCAATGTTCACTTAAAAGATGTAAAAGTAGAAAATGAAAGAATGAAACAAATACTCCCCTGATTCGTTTAATCTGGATTGTGTGGTAACATAGTTAGATCTTCTTCCAAGATGATGTAAAAGCTCCAAGATCAAAGCGACGCCAAAAGCTTAATGTCATGAACTTGATTCCATGTTCATCTTCTTGTCCAATGTAACCTGTTAAACCTGAGAAAGCAATCTAGGTAAACCTTGCGTAAAATCGGCGGCAAAATCTATATTAGGATATAATGCTTGTGGAATGAAAATTTTCCATATTCCTAGAATTAATGATGTAGTAATTTTTATAATCCGGCAGAAAAACTAAATTCTAAAACCTTTTTCTGGAATCAGTACCTGACGCCGTCAGAATTGATCTAACAGAATTCTTATGTTTAGTTTCCGGAAAATTTCTGGAAAAACAATTACCTTACTTCCTGGAATCCTGAAAAATTTCATTATGACTCGATACAAGCATTTGACTCAAACAAATACTAATATGTATGTTTATTTTGTATTGCTACAATTCATGTTACAATTCGTTCTTATAAAAAAATTTAGATTTCCCTTACACTTATCTTTTGCAAAATACCTTTATATGTAGTTAAGACGAAGTTAAAAATAAAATAAAGTATTTTCACAATTTTAATTTGAAGCCATGAATTATTAACAATAAAAATAAAACATACATACGGAAACAAATAAATTCAAATAAGCAAACAAACAAAACAAATAAAGCTTGGGTTGCCTCCCAAGAAGCGCTTGTTTTTGTTCAAGTCACGAGCCTGACTCTACCCTTATTTAGCGGAAATAAGGAAGGTTTTCCCTACACTTAGGATTAAATGCGGGTGATAGTAGCGATACACACCAACTTGGTAGGAGTATGCCACGTGAGAAAAGAGTGGGGGATGAATTGTATGCTCAAAGGGTTGTACTCCTTTCATCATAACCTTACCTAGTTCGATTGGGTCAATGGGTGAATTGACATTTTCTCCTAGAAAAGGATCATCTTCTATCAATTTTGAGAGACTCCTAGTTGGGAATCCATCTTGACCTAACAAACCCGGTTTAAACCCATAATGTTTCTTGTGATCAATCGTGAATGGGTGATGTAAGTATGTAAGGTCATGATTCACTCCTATATTGACTTCCATTCCACAAGGTTTAGAGTCTACTAACTTCATCTTAAAACTACCCGGACTATATTGTTTGATGGCTAAATCGAGACCTTTTTCAATTCCTAAATTTTCATCCAAGGATGGAAGATTAGGTAACGGTTTTGGTTGAGGCTCCGGTTCATCAAAACTAGGAACTTCCATAGAACTAAAAGAAAGGTTATGACTACAAGTATTCAAACATATTTCTTCTAGTTGTGTTTGGTCCAAGGGCTCTACCTCTATTGGGGTTCCTATAGTCTCTTCTACTTCTTCCGGGTAAGTCACGGGCGTTGTGGGTGCCTCAAATGACGGTAGGACTTGTGGGGTGTTTAGTGGGCTTGTATTATTTACTTCATCCTTTCTCGTGTCTAGATCATCTATATCCTCATACAAAACCATCAATTCATTCAACTTATGGTTCACGGTTAGGAAGCTTTCCTCAAAAAATTTCCAAAGGGTCTCACTAAAAGGAATTGATCCTAATAATGATCGTCTAATAGAAATTACACATGCATAGAATTCATCAAACCCATCTAACTTTGGCCCCAACTCCTCTTGGATATCACTAAGATCACACAAAAATTCATTGGAATGATAAGAAGCAAATCTATTAGTGAAATATAATTGTTCCTCCATTGTCAATGATCTAAATGGAATTTCATCCGCCATGGTGACAAATGAAAATGGTTTTACGAACAAAGGGCACGAAGAAAAGATAGACTAAAGAAAACCTATAAAAATAAAATAAAAATCTCACTAGAAAGGAAGCTAATGAGTGGACCTAAGTAAAAATAAAATTTTAACCTAAGCAATAACTATTCCCCGGCAGCGGCGCCAAAAACTTTGATGCGTGGGTTTTGCAACCTTTGCACTTAGGTTTTACCTCTCAAGGGATCTTGAGAAGCTTACAACCCCCACCAGGCAGTGTACCTGACCGATGTTGTATAGTGAAGTGGCAAGTACCGGGGGATTGATCGTTCTCTCGAGGAATATTGTCGTTAGGCTTGAAAGCTACTCTAATTAGGTCTAAGGTTTGAGGGACGATTCTTTTTGTATTTTTATGTTTTATGAAAGCAACTAAAAATCTCGGTTTTTGGAAAAGTGGGAGGAATTAGTTGCTAGTCAACTAACCCAAATAACTACTTTTGCAATTAAAATAAAATAACAAGAAAAAGTAAATGGTTGTGAAACTTATATGAGAGAAAAAAGTGTTTACTTAGATTTCCTTACTCCCTAGCTATCTTTTACCGGTTAATTGGTTTGTTGTAATTGTGTGGATGACAGGTTGTATTCCTTTANGGAATTAGTTGCTAGTCAACTAACCCAAATAACTACTTTTGCAATTAAAATAAAATAACAAGAAAAAGTAAATGGTTGTGAAACTTATATGAGAGAAAAAAGTGTTTACTTAGATTTCCTTACTCCCTAGCTATCTTTTACCGGTTAATTGGTTTGTTGTAATTGTGTGGATGACGGGATGTATTCCTTTAAACCATTCGTAGGGCCGTGTACGATCTTCCCTAACTCTATAAGCTCCTACTTCACTCCTATGTCGAGCCGACTAAAAGCTCCTAACATGGGATCACTAGAATTCGCTTATGCATTAAATACAGCCATATAATCATAGTTGATGCGCGGGATTGCGACCACACACTAGGGTTTTACTTCTCAATGGATCTTGAGAAGCTTGCAATCCCCACCAAGCAGTGTACCTGACCGATGTAGTATAGTGTAGTGGCAACTACCGGGGGATTGATCGTTCTCTAGGGGAATAGTGTCGTTAGGATTGAAAAACTACTCTAATAGGTCTAGGGGTGAGGGAAGATTCTTTTTGTATTTTTATATTTTTAGGAAAGCAAGTAAAAATCTCGGGTTTGAAGGAGTGGGCGGAATTAGTTGCTAGTCAACTAACCCAAATAACTACTAATGCAAATAAAATAAAATAAACTGAAAGTAAATGTTGTGAAAACTATTATGGAGAGAAGTGTGTTTACTTAGATTTCCTTACACCATAACTATCTTTTACCCATTGATTAGTGTGCATTAATTGCGTGGATGACGGATTGTATTCCTTAATACCAGTCGTGGGGGTGTGTACGGACATCCCCAACTCTATGAGCTCCTACTTCACTCCTATGTCGAGCCGGCTAAGAAGCTCCTAACATGGGATCACTAGAATTCGCTCATGCATTAAATACAATCAAATAACCTTAGTACACCTTGGTTCATGTTTCTTAAGACGTTCAAGCATGTTACCAATTGGAAGTCTGCCAGTTTTCTTAAGCCTAACATCGATAAACATTCATCCAATACAATTACCAACACACCATTCAATCAATAATCAATAGTTAGATTTCATTAGATCTAAGCAAACACAAAGAAAACCTAGCCTAGCATGTTAAACAAAAGACAAGAACAAGATAGAATCAAACAACACATAGACATATTGAATGAATAATTGATTACTTATCTTCAATGTAACAAAGAAGATCTCAAGGTAAAAAACCTTGAAAAAGCTGCTAGAATTCGTCTAGGGTTTCTCCATAAAAAGTTCCACACAAGTTACACACTAATGACTAAAAATTATGAAAATATATATAGAAAAACAGATCTGGCGGCGTCACGTTGTAGCCTTGACGCCGTTACCTCGCCGTGCATAGGGTTCCTTGATGGCCTTCTTGACGCCGTCCCCCTTTAATCTCCCAAAATCCATTCTGGCCTATCAAGGCTTGACGGCGTCAAATCCAAGCTTGACGCCGTCAAGGGTACTATTCTAGCAAACTTTAGCACTTTGTCGAATTCTTCACTTTTATGCTCCAAAAATGTCCAAAATGCTTCCTTTTTCAGATTTCTTCTCCAAAGTACCTAAAATGACAAAAGGAATGATTTAGGGCAATATTTGATCAAATAAATATGATTTAGGGCTTAAATGACCCCCAAAAAGCGGTACACTTTTCGCCTTATCAAATACCCTTACACTTAAGATTTGCTTATGATGAGACGAAAAGTGTACCCGTTTTAAGGGGTCATTTAAGCCCTAATTCGAGTAAATGTGATCAAATATTGCCCTAAATCGTTCCTTTTGTCATTTTAGGCACTTTTAAGAAGAATTCTGGAAAACATGCATGTTTGGACGTTTTTGGAGCATAAAAGTGAAGAAAACGACAAAGTCTCAAAAGAAGCTGGATTTCCTACCTGACGGCGTCAGAGTCACAAGGTGACGCCGTGAGCCAACGTTGACAAAAGAGTGAAGTCAGATTACACTAGACGCCCTATGAAGAAAACAAGATGTTTACACCTGACGGCGTCAGGTGTTAGAGAATGTAGGCCGTCAGGTGTTAACTTAAGGAGTGACGGCCCAGAGCAATTTAAAGATTGATGGCGTCAGAAGTAAATCTAGGCCATCCGAGAACCCTAATGACGGCGAGCTGACGGCGTCAGAACCCATAACCTGACGCCGTCATAATGTAAAATCTATATATATTTTCCTATTTTTCATTCATTGGTGTGGAACTTTTGGTACAAGTTTGGGAAAAACCCTAAAGACGATTTTAGCTGTAATTTCAAGGGTTTTTCACCCTTGAAACCTTCATGTTCAATTAAAGATAAGTCCTCACTTAAATTAATCAATATGTCTATGTGTTGGTTAATTATATCTTATGCTTGTCTTTCAATTAACATGCTAGGCTAGATTTTTCTTGTGTTTGCTTAGATCTAATGAAACCTAACTATTAATTATTGGTTGATTGGTGTGTTATTACTTTGTTGGGATGAATGTTTCATCAATGTTAGGCTTAAGAAAACTGGCAATACTCCTATATGGTAACATGCTTGAACGTCTTAAGAAACATGTAACTAAGGCATACTAGGTTATTAAGGTAGTATTTAACGCATGAGCCACTGTTTACAATCCCTATGATTATCCTAACGAACACTATTCCCTGTGAGATAACAATCAATCCCCCGTACTTACCACTACACTATACTACACCGACCAGGTACACTGCCTGGTGGGATTGCAAGCTTCTAAAGATCCCTTGAGAGGTAAAACCTGTTGCGTGGTCACAATCCCACGTCCATCAACTTGTCCTCAAGCAAATGCGCTTTTATTCTAATCAAAATACAAGTTAGGGGTCATTTAACACTAATATAAAAGTAATTACAACAAATAATCGTTCCACTTTAATCATAATAAGCACGGAGATTACACACTAGCACCTCACAAGTAGTGTTTAGATACTCACATCTCTCAGGTGTCATAGAATTATATCTCATAAATAAAAATGAATAATATCTCTCACTACCTGTCATAGCAAATAGATTACCATAGGCTTGGGAAAGGATCGAAAACCTTCTCCACTAGGCGTAAGCACCTAAGATAAACTATCAAAGAGGGCTTTACAAAAGGGTTGTAATGAGGTGTGGGGATATGATAAACAACGGTTTTGTTAGATAAGGGATATTTTACTGGTGGCGAGTTAAAGATCTTGATTAATTACATGTACAATATGGCGTTTCTAAGCCAAGACTAGACTCAACATAAGCTAATCAAAAACTAGTAAAAATATAAAATAAACAAAAAAGAAACGGAATGGTAGTCCGTATGTTTTTTCTACTTTTCTTTTTCTCATTTTTTTGTATTTTTCTTGATTTTTTTGATTTTTTTTTCATACACTATTACCCTACCATCCAAAATAATACATCATAGGGGCCTCGGTTCTCCCCTTACACTTGAACTTTTAAATACTTTACAAATAACTAATCTAATGACTCGAATTAAGATAATCGAAACACTTTGAGTACTTTTAAAATATTTAGCACATATGGGGGTAATAATGTTGTTCTTCCCCATTACTCCATTACACTAGTACTTTACCCATGAGTCCCAATCGTCCCAAAACAATATGTACAAGGATATGACTCGACTTAGCAACCATGTAATCAATTAGATAATTAACTAAGGGTTTAACAAATGTTGTCATAATAATGCACTAAAGGTGAGTGCATACAAGGTAGGTGTTAGGTCATATACAATCGTGTATATGTGATTTGATACAACAAAACTACATATGCTTCAATGAAGATAATTGAAGGGCTAAATATGAATAATGAAGATTCTATAAGCTGATGGAGTACATGCAAAATACTTATCTTTATTAGAAGATTACAGAAGATATTGTTTTACTTGTAGGATAAGTTTGTAACCCTAGCATCTCTATTATATAAAGAGATGATAGGCACGTATGTTTGGTGTAGAAAAAAAAACGACACACAAAAACATACACGTTTCATATATTAGTTAGTTAGTTAATTCATAGCTTCAAGGTTGTAAAACCCTATCACTATTAAGAGTGATCGTATTAATAATATTGAGGCTTGGTTTGATATTATTATTGTGTTCTGCTATTCTTATTGTTTGTGTTCTTCTTAGCCTTACTGAGTAGATTCCGCATACTCATTAAAGTTACAGGTAGAATTCCACTTAGTAGCTTAGGATTTATCCGAAGTTGCTAAACCCTTTACAAGTTAAAGGTTAAAGATCCATACTACAACAACCGTCTACGAATTGGGATCTACACGTGGTATCAGTCGCCAGGGGGAAATTCTACATAAGAAGAACGATTACTGATCCAGTGAAGTTTGCAGTGATGGCCACTTTTTACACATCATCCAGTGATCCAACCAAGAAGGTAAAATTCTGTGTTAACTGTCATACTTCTTATCAAACCTTGCTTAAAGATCTTGAACTTGAAAAAGAGAATCATAGAACAACTAGGTCTGAGAAACTAGGGTATATATTTACTCTAGAAGAAGTAGAAGCTAAAGTTCTTGTTTATAAAGAGAATGAAGAAGCTTGGACAGATAAGTACAACCAACTAGAGTATCAATTAAAATTGAGTGATTGGAAGTTAGGTTGTAAGATATCAGAAGTTGAAAAACTCACCAAGGAAAGGGATGATCTTTTACAAAAACTTGCTAGTTTGAATGAATCTAATCAATCTTGTGAATCTGTGAAAAGTGAATGTTTAGGTGAGAAGAATGATACACTAGAATCACCTACACAAACTGATAAGATTGATAGTAATAAGGTCATCATTGAAGATTGGGTTGAACGTGATGATAAAGTAGTTCCTGAAGGTTTTTCAAAGGTTAAAAAGAAAAAGAATTTGAAGTCTGTGAAGTTTGCTGAACCTTTAGAAACCAAACCTGTTAAAAGTCACAAAAAGTCTGATAAAAACCCTAGGAAAAACAACTATAGTCCTAGAGGTAATCAAAGAAACTGGAATGGTATGACAACTCAAAAACTAGGAAAGAATTTTGAGTTTCAGAATAAAGCTTGCTATGTTTGTGGAAGTTTTGATCATCTGCAGTATACATGTAAACACAAGAAACCAGTTAGTGATCAAAAGCAGGTATGGAACAACTCAAGGAGGATTAACCATAGGAATTTTTCACGAGATTCTAAATATCCTCAACAAAGAAGGTCTTTTAACCCATCAGCAGTACTTACTAAACAAGGATTAAAACAACTTGCTAAGCCTAAAGTGACAAGATCAGTACTTTCTCAAAGTACTGATAGGTTATCTCAAAGTACTGCTCGGCCAAAAGAAAGAACTACTAGGCTGAAATCCGAGGTTAATGTTATTAAGCCTTCAGTTAGATGGGTTTGGAAACCTAAACAAGAAGCATTAGATGTTTTTGAAAAGAAGAATCCATCAAAGACCTTAACACGATATGATTATGTTGATGCTTATGGGAGATTCAAGTCTATTCTGGCTTGGGACTTCAAAAAGCATTAATTCTTAATGTGTTGTGTGCATAGCAATTCATAGAAAGTGGGTGATTGAGAATTGCTATGGAGTATGGTGTCGTGTTTTGGAAAGTGAATGATGTGAGTTAATCGGTTGAATATTTTATTATCTCATATTGATGTTGCTGCTGAATGATTGGGTATAGTAAAAGATTTATAAATTGAAGGCTGTCGAGTTTGTTTATCACATAAGGATAGTGGTTAGTCAGAGAATTCAAAGTACTGCTCCATTGCTTTTAGAGTACTGTTCTTTCTTTCAAAGTACTGTTCTAATGAAAGTACTGCTCCAATATACAAAGTACTGCTGCATATATTTTTCAAAGTACTGCTGTCCACAATGCACTGCTTCATTGTTTTCAAGGTACTGCTGCTTGTTACTGAAAGTACTGTTCTTGTTATTCAAAGTACTGCTCCAACGTATATTTTTGAAAGTACTGCTCGAAGTCTCTCCAAAGTACTGATGTTCGTTTGAAAGTACTGCCCGTTTGTTTCAAGGTACTGCTCTAGCTTCTCAAAGTACTGCTCAAGATATTGTTTTTACAAAGTACTGCTAGTGCTATTAAAAGAACTGTTGTGAGTTATGGAGATACGTAAAGAGCTTTATGGTTCAATATATATTCATGGTTTACAAGCAGTGAGGGGAAGTTGCGATGGGTGTTGATCAACATATCTTGACAGTATGTTTGTGTGTATACAAGTTGCTTATCTTCACAAGTTCCCTATTCGATGATTACAAAAAGGGGAAGAAGTTAACATGTAGATTATTTGCAGCTTATTTATGTGTGTTTGTTTCATTCACGGAGATGATTACATCTCAACTTCTTTATTTAAGGGGAAGTTCGTACACGACTTTGTTTATTTTATCATCATTAAGAAGGAAAAATAAATATAAGAATGAAACAATGGGTTTGAAGATTATCATCATTGAAGATTGCTGAATTCATGAAGATAGTTTTGTAATATCAAATAGGGGAAGATTGTTAGGTCATATACAATCGTGTATATGTGATTTGATACAACAAAACTACATATGCTTCAATGAAGATAATTGAAGGGCTAAATATGCATAATGAAGATTCTATAAGCTGATGGAGTACATGCAAAATACTTATCTTTATTAGAAGATTACAGAAGATATTGTTTTACTTGTAGGATAAGTTTGTAACCCTAGCATCTCTATTATATAAAGAGATGATAGGCACGTATGTTTTATGCAGAGAAAACAACGACACACAAAAACATACACGTTTCATATATTAGTTAGTTAGTTAGTTCATAGCTTCAAGGTTGTAAAACCCTATCACTATTAAGAGTGATCGTATTAATAATATTGAAGCTTGGTTTGATATTATTATTGTGTTCTGCTATTCTTATTGTTCGTGTTCTTCTTAGCCTTACTGAGTAGATTCCGCATACTCATTAAAGTTACAGGTAGAATTCCACTTAGTAGCTTAGGATTTATCCGAAGTTGCTAAACCCTTTATAAGTTAAAGGTTAAAGATCCATACTACAACAACCGTCTACGAATTGGGATCTACAGTAGGCTAAGGCGATTTGGGTGTACATTTGGGGTGGACTGTAAACAAATTCTTCCTTTAAGTAAAATGCTTAAAGTTTGAAACGAAAATGATAGGCTCTGGAGGGTGTACTAGGGGTATCGTGTACTAAAAATGAGTACAACGCAAGGGTGTGGGAGAATTACTTAACCAATGAAGTCAAAGTAATTATAACAAAAACACAGGTGTAAAACAATGGGTTAATCCTAATGCCTCTTATCATGTAGTAAATCTAACTACATGAATGTAGTCTCACTTGTGGATTCGGGATGGTCCTAACGCAAGTTCTAGAATCTAAGTGCTACTGGTACACACATCATAGCATAAATGCTTTTCCTACCAATTCTAGGGGCGAACCTCACATATTTGGGGTGGAAAGTTTTTTAGTGGTATGTTTTTTGTGCTATTCATATAACTCCTATCCATGAGACGCTCATTAAGACCAAAGTTTCACTCCTAAATGTTGTAAAAAATTTTAAATTTGGCACTAAAATTGCCCTAACAAGTATTTCTCTCACTTTTATTACACACTTACGATTAAACAAAACATAAATCAAGCGTAATTGCATTCTCTAAGGTATCGTAATTTACCCTCCCCCCCCCCTTACACTTAAGATGAACATTGTCCCCAATGTTCAAATAATAAGATGTAAAAGTAAATAAGGTAAAAGAATGAGATCAAATACTCCCCTGATTCGCTTGGTGGATAATGTGGTAACATGGTTAGATCTTCTTCCAAGATAATGTAAAAGCTCCAAGATTAAAGCATTGCCAAAAGCTTGATTCCATGTACATCTCCTTGTCCAAAATAACCTGAGAAAACAAACAAGAAAAACCAAAGCATCAAACCGAACAAAGAAAACTCATAACTAGATGTAATTCAAGACTTAGAAATAAAACAATTAAAGATATAATGCTTGGAAAATGAATGTTTACAGATTACTGGAAGTTTTAATTCCTAGAAATTCTGTAAAACATTGATTGTGACTCGATACAAGCATTTGACTTGAACAAACACTAATATGTATGCTAATTTAATATTGTTATGATTCATGTTCAATCTTGTTCTTTAAAACAGATTTAGATTTCCCTTACACTTATCTTTTACAAAATACCTTTATATGTAGTTAAGACGAAGTTAAAAACAAAATAAAGCATTTTCAAAATTTTGAAACATGAATCAATAACAATAAAAATAAAACATTCATACGGAAGCAAATAAAATCAAACAAACAAATAAATAAACACACAAAGCTTGGGTTGCCTCCCAAGAAGCACTTTTCTTTATTAACGAGTCTTGTAGCTAGACTCAAAGTCGGGCTCTATTACGTGACTCCATCATTGGTCACGTCCTCTAGGTCATCCTCGGGCATAGTCTTATATTCCGGACCTAGTTGCAAGCATTCTTTGTAGAACCCAAATAACCTACTCATAACATAGTCTACTCCTTTACTTCTATCCTTGTCATTCCTATAGTAGACCGCTTGCTTGTGCTCCTTTTCGATGTTTGACAAGAGTCGGTATTTCTCTATCTTATACGGCATTTGGTAAGCTATATCATCAGTTTCGTCCTTGAACCTAACTATCCCTAGAGATGGGTCATAATTCATTTTAGAGGCCTCAACAAACGGCTTTCCAAAAACTACTTGAGTTAAGCACGCGTCAACTATCGGACGAATATCCTCAACGATCACGAAGTCGGTGACGTAGGTGAAATTCCCTATATAGACATGTAGTCCCCTAATTCTACCTACAAAATTGCTTATCCA
>LBNU01016615.1:128640-156598 GCA_014162995.1 Artemisia annua | reverse complement strand
CTAGCAAGTGGTTTGGTATTTATAGCAAAACAACCATCAAGCCTGGCGGAACCCTCAGAAGGGTTCCGCCCGTGTACCACGAGGGTTCCGCCAGGTCTGACAGTATGTTTTGCCATAACTTGCCAAACCATCGAAAGTCACATCACTTAAATACTTGGTCAAACACAAAACGTGTGTAAGAAACCTATGGAGAGTCAAACACACAAACCTTGTGTAAGAGATCTATGTTTAGTCAACCACACAATCTTTCCATAAATGAATGATGACAAAACTTACCATAAATGGGATGTGACATTTCTATTTTAAGAAATATGAAAAATGTTGTGTTTTATATGAAATGTAAATGTAGCAAAAATCTAGTTATGCAAGACTTTAGAACTAAAATCATGTTTTACTAAAAACAAAAGTTTACACTTTGTCATTAACAAAACTTAGCAAAGATCGTAAAATATAAATAACGTTTTAGGCGATATTTGTATTAACACATTCTTTTAAATAAGTACGATCAAAATAATCAAGGGATAAAAGTTGAGAATCGATCAACCAAATAAAGTCCCTTCAAGAATTTACTCCGACCAGTTCATGTACATCGAGTTGTCAAAATGGGAACCTTTTTTCCTGGTACTTGCATGCATTCCTTACGATTTTCGGATATAGGTTAGCCCGCTAATTATGACCACATTGACCCGAGTAACCCGTTACCAACGTAATTGTGTAACCGTTACCAAGTTCAATAATATTGTTTTGAGGCAAGTCCCAAAATTTAGACACCCTAACATCATATCAGTTATCTAACATGAGCTACAATATGCTTTTGAACAATGTGTTACTATCGTCATATTTATAAATGGACAAAGCAAGCTACACTTTCTCAAAACCTACAACCAAGCATGAAATTACTAAATCTAAAAACAAAATAAATAAAATAAACATATTACCTTGGGTTTAAGTCACCCAAAGTTTCGTATCTCACTTGGTCACTTTAAAGTATAGCCTTTTTATGAAATTTAAGGCACTACCCATTATAGAATTGAAGGAAAAATAAGAACTACTGTGGTTCATAACAACACCCGACCCATTTGAGCTACACTGGAACTTATGCATTGTGATTTCTAACCATTACCCATTATCCAAAGTGCACAAACCTGCACTATTGTAATTAGTAATCTGAATAGCTTCACTTTAGATTGTGTAGGCCCAAACATAATAACTAAACAGAAAGAGAACTTACTAAACCAAAAGAAACGTACCAAAAAACATAAATTACATATATTGGCACTCGTAACGTGTATTCAAGACATTTAAGTGATCATTTAGAAGCAGTGACTTTCAACACCATTATATTTTATTTTTAATTGTAATCGTACTGTCATAGGTCACACATGACATAGTTCGTCCAGATTGACAACTCTTACAGATTGTGGTTTTTATTTCCACGAACAATGGTTGCTTGTAATAAACTATGTGAAAAAAAAATGTTGCAGAGGGACATAAGATTGTAAAAGAGTTGACTGCTCAATGAGCTTTTAGCATCTTCATGCTTAAATAATAGAAGTCACCCAAGGGGCAGACTGGGCGGAATGAGTAACAAGTTTAAATGGGTAATCTGCACAGTTGGGTCGGTTTAAGATGCAACCAAAACACTTATTGTTTCCAAAAATTATTAATAATTTGTGATTAATATGACTAAACCAGGTCAATACAACAATCCTATACTTTTATTAAGTAAAATAAATTAGGAGGTTATATGGTAAAAAAATACACAATATGGTGACCCGTCTGACCCATTTGGTATGCTTCAGCCAATTTATAAAATTACCTTTTTGACCATTAGAAAAAAAAACGTGCAGGAATCAATCCATTTAGAAAGGGAAAAAAGGAATCAGAATTGTCACCACTACTACATGAAAAAGAATTACGTACCAATAAATCACTGGAATATTTCTCTTTGATAACAATTTCTTGTGTTCGATTGATCCCTATTTGATAGTTTGATCTTCTCAAAGTATACGTTGTTTGCTCCCAGTTCTCAGAGGAATCCACCTGCAGGAATGATCAAATCAAGTGTTAATAGTTGATAAAGTGGAAGTAACTTGTTCTGCCAATAAACGTGCCACAAAACTAATAAAAGAGCATTTACTTTAGTATCAAGTTCATGTTTTAACTTACAGATTGTTTCATAACTACTCTTATAATGTGAATACACCTACACACAAATAAGGTGCAAGAAACTGTACCAGCAACCAAAACTCTAAATGATGCTTGACCAGCTGATGTATATCTACCGATATATATCTATCTATTTCCTGTTTTTTCATTTTTGGATTTGCAGGTTTTCATATTTTCACTATAGCTCAGCATGAATGTAAAGAGTAGCATGCGTCTCCACACTTCAATTAACTTTTAAATTCAAAACTATTAAAAGACTAAACTAACCAAACGTTATCTTGTTCTGCTCGTTGGCAAAGAGTCGAACTATTTCCCCTTGACGACCTTGGCCATCCATTGGTATGAACTCAACAGCAATAAGTTTATCAACATTATCAGCTGTAACTACATATTCAGGATTTGTGGCTCTGTGTAATCATCTAATCGAGAATATTGTGGATCAAAAGCATATGGATACTCATGGCACCACAAAAATTACTGCCTTCATCCAATTATAAACACAAAATATAATCAAATGCAACATTTAATCATAAATAAACAAAAAGTAACGTACTAAAAATCCATAAATTGCAGATAAACAAAGCATTAAATCTGGTTTTTAAGTAAGCTTGAATTACCTATATACTGAAAACGTGTACATTTCTGTGAATCATAATAAATCTATTTCTTTCCTGTCATATCATCAATATCATTCAAAAGTCAATATCACATCTAACTCACAACTCTAATGGATAAGAATAACACTTAAAAGACGTAGCAACCAAAACTTGTTTCAACCTTTTTGCGACCATTCGAATCATAACATGTTTAATCATTGCCATTGACAGATGTATTAACCAATATGCTAACAAACAAATAGAAAATTAACAAACGTGGTGCAAAGTAATGGAGGTGGTAATGAAACCTGAACACTTTAGGATCTAAGATACATGTTTTGCACAACCATACACGCCATTAAAATGGAACATCTGATGATACTAATTTTGGCCTTTTGAGATACGATTCTAACCCTGCTTTTTCTTCTATTTGGTACAACAATTTCTTTCTGTCAATTAAGGAAAGCCATACCAGTTATCTTGCAGAAACGAAAAAGCATGTTCTAGTTTATTGTCACGAAAAAGCCATACCAGTCATCAGTAACCTGCCAACACCAATGGAAATTACTTATGGCTCTTGTTCCAATGCTGTAGATTATAAACCAACACTAAAAAAACAGAAATGGCGAGACCTAACAGCTTGATAAGAGCCAAAGTAGTCCATAATATCTTGATTTCCCATTCACTGAAAGCAGAAACTTTATCCAGTAAATTTATTTAATAAAGAAACTACACATTTATTTTATTTAGTAAATTTATGTATCAAACCAACCACATATTCATTACATGCTATTGACTCTAATGGGGGCGTTTGGAAGTATTTTTTGCAAAAACGATTACATATATCTTAATAACCATAATTATATACTCAGTTATAGCAAATGTGTAGTGATTCACCAGCCATAATATAAACAACCTTATAAAATATAAAAACATAAATTTCAAAAAGCACATTTGTTTTTGCGTAGCTATCTAGACACTCCAATTCAGGTTATATATAACACGTACTTTTTCCTGAACTTCACCACATACTTCCTTCCCATGCCACTTGAGGAACGATATAACATACCTGCATCAGCATGTGCATTTTTGATAATATATTAGAAAAACCTTAAAAGTTCTATCAGATAGAAGTGCATTCTTGTCAAAGAAGAAAGAATTTTAATGAAAAAGTGTTGAGTATAAAAATAAATTAGAATTTCAGGCTAACGCGCTTAATCAATCAAGATGAATAAACTAAGACACAATGGACCACTTGCAAGTTATTAGGAAGGCATGGGAAAAAGTATGCAAGAATATCGAATACAAAAATACATATCAAAAATTCAAAATACAGTCTGTTACAAAAAGACTACTTGTAAAAATATCATTTTGAACAGTTGGATTGCCTAAAAAAATGGTGTTCAAACAGTTTGTGGGAATAACAAACACACACAAATTACAGATAGACGTTGTGCATCAAACACACATATACAAAACAACCAATCCTTTAGGTGAGTCATGAGATTGCATAACATATAATATGCTCGCCAGACGGGTATCTACGGAGTTAGGAAAGCAATGAGAGGCTGATTATGAATTACCTGAGCTCTGAAAATCTTTCTGGGATGTACTTTTTGAAGTGACTTTTTCTCTTCCGAATTACAGACTGAACCAAACACACATGAGCCAAACATGCTTCTTTGTACAGAATCACCTACAAACATGAGCCTCTTGTCCTTCAAAATTTCCAGCAATTTCAAAGCATTAAATCTACAAAAAGCGTAAAACACACCCACTATGCCTTACATAATTATCATCAATATTTATAAATTTAAATTACCCCGCAATGATATCTATAATAAGACACAAACTACCAAAAATCAATTTGAATTGAATTACTGGGTTTACATCATAAACATAAAAAACAGCAATAACATTAACGAAATCGATTGAATATAATTAAAACTTACCTAAATTATTGGGCGAACCACAGTAGAAGGCAAATTTTGAATCGGTGTTTTGATTTTGCTTTGAATACAATTTTTATTTTGAAAGGCCTTTTAGGGTTTTTTGAAACTGGTATGAATTGATATTGGAGCGCGTTATGGAGATGAATCTCGTATGAAGTAATTTAGAGAGTATAAGTGGAGAATTGAATGTCTTTAATTAGTTACCAAAAATAAGATCATTGATTTGATTTTTTTGAATGAGAGTTTGTTGAAGCATTTTGGGTTGATAAAGGTTAAAAAAAGATGCAGAAGAAGGTTGTACGCATTAAACATTCCACCAATCACAGTGCAGACACGTAGGAGAATTAATTGCAAAGAATGCTTAGAGGACTTGTAAACTATTCACGTTTATTAGATAGTATAGATATCATAAAGGGTGGAAACAAACAGTGGCTCGAACTGATCGTTGAATTGCTAGTCAACGAAGAGGCCTGCTTGAGGTTTGACATATACTTTTTTGAGATACAAACGAGGTCTTAAGCCCGCGCGTTGCCGCGGGATGTTTGAATATAAAGTTGTTGATCTGTGTGTTCGGCAATGTAGACATTCTTGAAGCAAATAGGCCAAAAAAGAGGCTCAAGGTTGTGGAAGGTTTGAGAATAAACACGCGTTTTATTTTCTGAGAAGGTTTGGGCTTCCCATACAACAAACTGGGCTGCCAAGAATGGGCCAGCAACAACAGTGCTCGAAAGTTTGCCTTTAGGGGTGTTCATCGGTTCGGTTCTCGGTTAATCGGTTTATTCGGTTCGGGTTGTTCGGTTAAAAAAAATTTTTGGGTCATAACCGAAAACCGAACCGAACCGAAAATATTTGTAAGCGAACCGAATCGAGAACCGAACCGAAGTTGGGTTCGGTTATGGGTCAAAACCGAAAACCGAATTTTGTACTTAAATTACACAATTTATATATTTTTTTAATTTAATTATATAGATATTTGGCAAAAAAAAAATTATTTCAAGCATAAAAAGTATTTTTTATATTAGAATAAAATTTTAATGGTATTTTTATATATATAAAAAATAATATAAATATATAAAAAATATATATATTTATATAAATTCGGTTCAGATAGCCAAAACCATATCCAAACTGAAAACTGAATTTTTAATTCGGTTCGGTTCGGTTTTGTTTCGATTCGGTTACAAGTTTGGTTCGGTTTTTTCGATTAGGTTCGGTTCGGTTCGGTTTTCGGGTTGTTCGGTTTATTACCCGAACCATGAACATCCCCCTATTTGCCTGCTAAGTACTGTTCATCCACTGGTCATCATAGACGCGGCAAATGTATCTTAGTTATAATTCCATAAATGTCTTCAAGTTTGTTGATCACCTATCATACCCCTCAGGCCCTCACCTCTGTACCCAAATGGGCCGGGCCAAACATAAAACAGTAACTCCAGTCCCAGGTCCAAGCCCAGACTACACAAGACAGTGGCCCAACAGAACGGCTGCATCACAATCACTTCGTTTACAACTAGTCCGGAACGAACGAGTAAGGAATATAATGTTTTTAACTGCTTAGTGGTTTTATAGGCTACTATGGCATTAAAGCTTGTTGTACTACTACGTTACTAGGTTGGCAAAATTTGTGATGGACCACAAGGTATAAGTTATAATAAGCCTCCAAGTAAAGCTACGAGGGTTCAACATAAGAATAAAATTCAATGAATTTATTAATCAAATCCATTTTGCGACATCCATTGATAAGGAACAATATAGTATTGGCCGCTGTGTTCTACGACACATTGCTTCCAACTCAAATTCTATACGCAATGAAAGAGGTCGTCATAGATCAATTAGGCTACGTGGACATTAAAAAAGGAAAAAAGACAAATCGCTGTGGAATATGTAGAGAAAGTGGTCATAATCAGAAAACTTGCCCTTTTAGGCCTAGAAAAAGACCCTGTTATCCCTAAGTTTGCTTCTTATCAAGGTAATCAACGTTTTTATGTGCTGTTCCAAAAAAAATAATAAATAAAAAAAATCAACGTTTTTATGTGCATCACCGTTTGTTATTTATTGTCAATTGATTTTTAAAGCTCTTATTTATATATGCAGGTTATTCAATATTTGGCTCGTATGGAGGTATGTGTTCCAGTCATCGAATTATCTGAACGATTTAGATGCTGAATTGCGATATCAATTGAACATATATGCTTATTCAATCTAGACATGTAATAATTTGAAGTTATAGTGTTCAGTGTTGGAATGATTTTACTTCTTGATTTTCACTTATTGGCACGCATATGTAATAGATGGATTGATAACTGTGATCACATTTGTTTGATTCAAGTTATTATGAATTTTAAAGGTTTATGTGATTTTGATGTTGTAATGTGTTAAGAATTTGCCCAACCAAAGCATATGATTTTATATATTATGACTCAAATATAATGTGCTTGAATTGATCGGTTAAAGTGTTATGCTTTTAAAGTGAAAAGGAAAAATATGCAGGCTTGAAATGGTGGGTAACAAAACCATCAGGGATGAAATATTGTGTCTAACGAAAAAAAGAAGAAAAAAAACAAACATTTAATTTTATGATGTAAATAACTTTTTAAGTACAATGTTTGTGTACATACTAGGTGGATCACCCGCGCGTTGCCGCGGGGTGATTTGCTAAAGAAGGTTTACCAAGTGTTGCAAAATAAGAATGGTAGTAATAATATCTAAAGTATGCAAGAGTGTAATTACATAAAGCTGGTGTGCATTTGCTGCTGTAATGCTATACAAAAAGTGATGTTTGCATCTGTTTGTCGACAAAAATATGAAAATTGGTGTACATAAGTACATAACAAAATGGTTAAATACATTCAATAGAGCTGTAAAATGAACTCAAATGAAAGCATATTGTTTCGTGTTCTTACAATAATCACCCTTAGGTAAAACACTACTTTAAAGTTTAATATAATAACATTAGTAATTATACAACTTTAGTAGATCTCAGGCTCCAGAATTCTTTGCAACTCGGACTCTTTTAGTTCACGTCATTGAGCTTTGCATCAGTCTGAAGCACTATTTCTTCCACCTCTCTAGGTTTATCCCGAATTTCAGCGACTAAAGTGTTTGCATCAGCTAATTTAGTTTAGATCTAGAGTATGCGTGAGAAAGAATCTGGATTAAAAAAGAAGTACCTGATCCATTGTCCATAAATTCATTTTCCACATTCCTAACTGAGCCTCGCTTTTACCTTTGCCACCTCTAACTTGTTTTTTTCTTAATAGAAGATCATGAAACATACCTGATTGGATGATCATTAGGTCTTAATCTCTGAGGTTCTAACACTGTGTCTCCCTTCAATGCAACCATAAGAAACAATATTCTCAGGAAAAAAGGCTTCAACCTGCACAAATGGTTTGAACCATGATAACAACATGATCAAAATGGTGTTTGGTATTATCACATATCAATCCGTATAGAAAGGCTGGATGCTATTTTCTATTCTGACTTTGATTTTAAGATAGTGAAATGGCTACCTTGCATTTGCTACCCTTTCTGTACACCCTCACGGCCACCTTGTTGTTGGCTCACTGTAAAACTCTTGCAAAAAGCCATTTCGAGTTAGCTTATCCATTGTGGACTTTTGAATAATGTAAAAGACAATAGACAGATTCTAGCAACCATTTGGCCTATCTGAGAATGAAATAGTACAGAAACATCTTAGGTTGGTCAAAATAATGCTAATATGCTATCTGCCACACAATGAGATACATTTGGGGCCAAAATGATATAAAATGTGACCAAACGACGCAAGTTTAAGCTAAAATTTAAACACCTGACATTCCTGAAATTCTGGTTTTTTAAATAGAGAACAAAATTTATATCAGCTTCAAATATTTGAATTTGTATTCATGACATTTTTTTCAAAATAGAAGGTGTATTCAACTATAATTGATGCGGTTATGAGACTTTTTTTTTCAATTTTCCTTTTGACAATTAATATACAGTTGTGAGAGATAATGGACTTTCTAAATTACTCATCAAAGGTGTAAGCTAATGAAAACAAACCCAGAAGCGAAAAACTCCTGCAACAACTCCTCGAAAAGAGAATTTATGAACCTATAACAGAAGACGGTCATCAATATAGTGACAGATTAAACATGCATATTTGGTTCAGTTAAATGAGATAAATAAATAGTGGAACCAATCAACCCTTATAAGACGCAAAATGTGCTAAAATGAACTTACATGATCACGGTGTTTTATCCGCTCCATTTGCAGCCTGCAGTACCGAACCCTGGCATTTTGAGCATCCTGCACAGGAAAGAACAAAGAATGTATAAAAAGTTATTGCTTTCTGTGTTTTTCATCATGATTGCAAGCGACTTAGTTGTCGCACTAACAATAAGCTTCAACAGCATAACTGCAGCCTTATATAGCCTTGTACCCAAAGCAATAAACTCATCATCATACACAGTTTACCTTCTTTTCAACACCTGCGTTTCACTTTTCACGTCTTTTGCAGCGGTCATGCCGATCTTCAGGCAGCCAATATTGAACGCACTTCCTTCTGCAAATGAGTACACTTTTTAGAAAAAGAATAGAAAGGCACCGATCTTTAAAGTAAATGCATTCAGAGAATGCGTGTACCTGAAAGTTAAGGATGCTTGGCATAGCATTTTAAGAGTGTTTCGAAGAATATTTTGCTGTGAAGTTGCAGATGATCAGTTACCTTGGGTATAACAAACCTTTGCTACTGCTGTTTGACAGCAGGCTGTAGCACCCGTCAAAAAGACCCGGAAACCCCATATTACCGCATCCAAACACCCCATAAATAATACAGAGCAACCCCGGTCCTTACAGCTTTGTAAATTTTAACTTGCATTAAAGGTTTGGTGTTGGATTCTGACGGTGGAAAGACAAACTGCTGTAAGTAGGCCAAAGCATGTCCAAGTAATATTAAAACAAATTGGATTTCTAAACAATTGGCAAATTGTATTTTTAGCATTAGCGACCGTTTCATTGATTTATTCTTTAGGAAATTTACGGTGCAAAAAACATTTATACAAATCATCTTTTATGTTTGTTAAGGAAACTCAATGTAGCACTAACAGGGAATTTAGAGCTTACATTAAGGTGTGATTAGAAACATCATAGTTCAACATGTTCGACCCATGTAACCAATTTTCATTTCTTTTAGAAAAAGGCAATGTTTATTGTAACAACAAAAAGATACAAAGCTACGTCCAACGTAAGGCTAGCTAACTCGTTATGGTATCTAATTCTCATCTAAGCCGATTATTTATGTTCACGGTTGCAAAAAAAAAGGAAGTAGTATTAGGCTGGGTAATAGGTACTCGCCAAAATCTTTGGTTTTCCTTTTTTCTTAAAACTGTAAAGAACGAATTCAGATGACTATATAAGCACGATATCAATCTAATCTAGGTATTGCAACTATTTTTATAAAGGTTAAAAATAAATATTGCAATAAAGGTTAAAAATAAATATTGCAAGCTGCAGCTGGAAGAGTGAATAACACAGACCTTGCAAATTGATTCTTAGGAGCTCTAACATGCTGTCTCGATGATTCAGGTGGACCTATAACTAACAACAAAGTCCCTGTTGTTTCTGGGGGAGATGATCCGGTCTTCTGAATATCAAATTGATGTCTCACCATCATCTTGTTATTCTGAAACCAAATAGGTAATTAATACTCAAAACCACAATCGACTAACCAAGCCTATGATACAATTATCTAGCTGAAACACATTATTTTCATTTTTTTTCTCAACTGTATCAGCTCAAAAAATGACCCAACTTCAACTCAAAAAATCACCCAACTTCAGTAAATCGTCTCCATTTAATTGACCGTGTCCAACTTCCCACTTCTTTCAATCCAGACACTCAAAATCAGCTTATTGCATTTTCGTAGTACAATTAATAAACGGCTCAAATAAGTTTACCCATTTTCTCCCGTTACCCAACCCGTCTATATTTTTACCTTTAACTCCTACTTTAGGCTTGGTTCAGTACTATTGAATCTAGAACATGCCAAATTCAACTATAAACACAACAAAGATACCGCATGAGGACTTCTCTATGGTTTGACCAATTAGAAAAACACCCATTTTCACACATACCTTTTGTGAAAACGAATAAACCTGAAAACCCATAACAATAGCAGCAAATGTAGCCATACCTAGTTGTCGCTCTTTTTGCAATCAGGTATAATGTTTCTTTCATTATTTTCTTCAAATTCTGATTGCCCTTTGTGTATTGGCACATGCTTGGCTGACTATGATAAAAGGCGATCAGCTTGATCTACCATACTGTATATAATAGCATACCTCGGAGCAAAAGCGTTGCTGACCTTCTTGGGCCCAATCCTACCATTTGAAATCACTTGCAGGTTGAAGCTTGATTGAACCTGTATATAATAGCATCCGTTGACCGACTGTAAATGACTTGTATTTTTATATGCAATGTGTTGGAGCTTGATCGAACCTGTGTGGATGCACCTAAAATGATAACAGCATTCCGAAAGTTAGTAAACTCATATTTTGAACTTCAGCAATGTTAAATAGGACTGTTACAGTTACCCACCTTTACCTACAGCTGATGACTTTCGATGCCCATTTACTTGCTCAAAAAGTTAAAGGTATGGGGAGACGAGGCATATGATCCACATGTATAGGAAAATAATTACTTGGTCGTTAAATTAGTGTTCAAATTAGCCAAAATAGCTTATTCTATATAGCATTTTAAAAGTGAAATCAATATGACCTTCCAACAACGTATTATTGGGATGTATCCAAAATAGTGGTCCAATAGCATAATCGATAAAAAGGCATACTAGCAAACCAGAAAAAGCATTATAGAATCAAGGCATCCTTAAACTCTAGTAGTGGGTCATGATGTATCACGTAAATGATGACATATAGATTGCATAACAACAACGATATGAATGCAAATAAGCACATAACGCAAAGACACATGCACACGACTGATGCAATTTCAGGTGACCTAGGGTTTGTGTCCAACCAAACATGATTCAAGGTAACTACCCCCATCATTCCATGATTCCTCCTGAATTAGGCATAGTTGATCAGGCTATGCATAATTTAGGAATAATGATGAAATGCTCGGGCTAGCTAACTCTTACCATGTTCGGGGTTTTACGAAAAGCTTTAGTTTGGTTATAGTTGAGGTTTTTATTTTAGAAAAACCGGCATTCTCTATAACCTTAGGCTCTGATACCATTCTGTCACACCCCGCTAGAAGCGGAAACACGAGGTGCAACGAAATGTAACATAGCATAAGATAGTAGAATAACACCATATGATTTAAGAAATAAACTTACTACGTTACATAAAGAATTTTGTACAAAACTAGATAAATAAATCATGATTCTTAAATTGATTCAAATGTAATGTCTTTAGAAAACGTCTTGACTAGGTCAACTCGGTCTTGGAAATGAGAACAAAGTATAACTTCAAAATGCAATGCCTTCATTAAATCACTATCGATCACCTGAAAATGATACTCTAAAATGTCAACATAAAGTTGGTGAGTTCTTGGGTTTAGAGTAAACAAAACTAGGTTGCCATGCATAAGTGTTTGAGACAGGTGTGCATATAATAAAAGCATAGGGCAAGTAGCACAATTTGAATAACCATCATCACAAATTGAATACCAAACATTGAATATACTGATAACATGCAAAGCCTACCAGCTGGAGCTACTACATGAGTCTTGAATAATCTTGAATAACCATAGTGTGTCAAGTGGAAATATATCCATGACATATTGAATATACTGATAACACTACTAAAGCACCTAGCATAATTATAAGTGCACACTTGTCTAATAGGAATAAAAGTTGAGCATAGCATAAAATGAATTTGAGTATCATTCTCCCCCAAGGAAAACATAAGTGAAAATGGGGCCACGAAAACTCACCTTAAAGCAGATGAGATAATGAAACAAGTGCAAGCAAATGAACGAAGGAATCACAAGCTACTCCTTCTTCAACGGATCTACATAAGTTATAATCATATATTACTTATACATTCATTTAATGTCATAACGGAGTTTATTACTCCAAGTTACTTATTAATAGGTTTAGGGTTTCACATGTGAAATTAGGTTAACATATGTTCAATGGTATCCGAATTAATGTTTCAATTGTATTTTGAGCAAAACACATTAAATGGGGTTAGCTTAAACCAAAATCCTAACTCATGATATATTTCAGATTTTATCATGTTCTGGTCCATTTATTTATGAATTTAAAACCACACTTAAATGTTTACTGAGGGGCTCAAATATTTATCATAGATACTTATACATGTTAGGTAATTATTGTATTTTTTCCAGATTTTATTTCAAAGTGCAAATATCATTTCAAAAATTGTTTTCCCAAACCTGTCCAGAAAGTGCACTGCAGGTATACCCCGAAAGTTTGCATTTAATAAATATATCAAGGCCTTTCAGAAAAATCCACAAAATTTCCAGTAACTAATATACATCTTATATATTACTCCTGTCAAATTAGAGCTCTTAACACCTTATGGTTTGAAAATTAAAAATCAAAAATACCAACTGATTTTCAGGCATCCAAAATACAGTTTTGACACTTAATCTCCCAAAAATCAAAAGTCTGCTTTCCCGACCTCCAATGACCACGAAATTTTGATATTCAGTTAGTAAACTTCAAGAACTCAGTTTTAGACTCAAGAATCATTGAAAAACATGTCGGTATCATTAAGTTATCCCCCTTGCAAAACAACCCAAATTCTGGACAGCAAGAAAGTGTGACAGAAAACAACACAACCTAACCCTTTTTAGATCCGATTAGTATACACATTATTATAGGTTTAATTAGAAAATTAACACACATGTTTATACTCTTCGAGTCGACACACACTGATCACACACAAACACAAAAATAACGACACACACCAATCCACCTAAAATCACAAAACAAGCCCAAATTCCCCTCGTTAACATATCCATAGGGTTTCTGATTTTTAGCAACATGTTATTAACGTGTAATCAATGTTCTCAATCTGTTTTTAATGATCATTTAGGGCTTGTAAACCTTTTGGTCGATTCACCCAAGAGACAATGGGTCGAATACCAGTTTATAAGCAAGTTATTTTATGACTTTACGTGGTGGTCACTATTGTTATTCATATTACAGATTCAACGAGGCCATCAAACATTACATTAGCAGGATTATTATGGTTTTAGTGGTTCGTATAACATGTTTCATATCTGGTTATATATTCATGTGTGTGAATAGATGAAGAACAAGACGGAATCACGTGTACCTTTGGCTGGAATGAAGGACGGATCAAGAACAAGAACACATGAACACCAAATCGATCACAGAAGGGCTGCTATGACAAGAACATAAATGTTACAGCCTTGAGGCTGATTCAGAGGGGATAAAAAGAGAATAAGGACAACGATTGAATCAACAATAACCTTTTACAATTACCAAGCTTTACACTTTCTTCTTCTTTCTTGATTATTGAGAGAAAAACAATGGAGATCATGGCTGCTTTAGGGTTCAGTTTGGAGGGATGAGAGGAGCCGAATATATATATTTTTTTTAAGGAGAGAGGAAATCAGTTTGAGGATAATAAGGGGAACCGATTGTTATAATTTTTTTTGAGGTATGCGTGTGTTAATTTTAGAAGCAAATAGATTCTAATTTATTTTGTTTAAAGAGAAAACCGTATATTTGATGGAGGAATATCAGGAATTTATCAAGAGATTTAGCCGAAAATTTGGGGAGGTGATTTACGGGTTCAACTTGTCACCAATAATTTCCATATATAAAAAAAACAAAAACTTGTACACAATTAAAATAGAATTAGGTCCTTATAACTTTATATGTCATGTATTTGTATTACTAGTTAATTTGAGAACAAATTTTTACATAGTAAACTTAGCTTAGGAAAATGTTATTATCTTAGGATTAAAATATATATAGTTTAGTTTCGATTTAAATGTGATAATTACGTATAACATAGTTTAATTGATTTTATAAACATATTAGAACTTAGATTAAAATGTCATATTTGTGATTTCGTATATAGTTCTAAGAATCATTTAATTATTTAATTACTTAGGGTTTAATCAGATTAGTAAGAATTTAAACCAAATTTTAGGGTATGAGTTAAATGTTAGGTCAAACGTCAACATTGAATAATCTGATTTGGTGACGGTTCTCACAGTATCACCCAGTTAAAAGAATTTCGTCCCGAAATTCAATCGATTCTACTATTTTGTTACCAATTATATGTGGGAGTATTTTGTTTATGTACAATCAATGTGTTTCTCTAGTATACTCATGTCCACTGTTCGAGCTTCAACAACTTCTTTAATCGAAATCTTATCGTGTCAAATTTGCTAAACATTCCAATAAGCATTTTGCTTGATTCCTCAAGTGAAATAAATCTCAATCATAACATTCTCAGTGATGATAATTAGTTAATCATCGACTAGGCCTTGAGGCTCATCACATGTTAACCACTAAAGTTTTGAGGACGTCCTTAACAAGGAAATGATGTTCTAGTAGATGAGTCACGATGAATAGTTCACTCATGAAGCTGTTAATCCAGATCTGACAACCTAGTTAATTATAATCGAGTGAATTACACCAGTTACTCTTGATGCAATAGAGTCAATGCCTAAATGAAAAACTCAATGAGGGTCAAAGTTATAATGAAGGAGGCTAGAAGTCGAACTAGTACACTAACGTGGTGACGATACCTATACACCCAAATGTAAATACTGGTAATGGAATATGATGTCCGGTTGCAACTAACGAGCGATCAAGGTTTCATGGTGTAAGCATTTCCCATCCTTGAGTAAATTTTTCAGAAACCTTAAGCTAGATGACAGCCCGACTCCTACTCAACCCCACAACTCATCAAACAAGAACTGTCATGGAATTAAGTTAAAAGCTAAGAGTTGTTAAGTAGCTTAACCTTTTAAAAAAATTGGCTCAATTTTGGGGGTTGCTCCAAAACAAAACCACAAGTAGGTATCCATAGCTTTAAATCAGTGAGATTATTGAAGAAAGCCACGGATACTCAAAGTAAGTGAGTCGTATTGAAAACAATTGGCAAGGCGATGAGGAAGAAGTTTTTTGCTCACGAGGTTACATAGATAGGCCTTGAAAAATGATTTTTCTAAACTTGGAGTAAGGAGTAATTAACTTCAAGGGCATGGAATGAATTTCATTGAGCCGTCTCATTACACGGATAATCATGTAGCTATCGAGGGAAGAAGAATCATTCACTCTCTATCCGGTGTTTATCAAACTTAAAATGGCTTGTAAGAATTACAACACAGTGGTAGAGATAGGTAGTATTGTTGGTATGGTTGAAAATTGAGTCGCTTGAAATTAGACTAACTGAATACAAGAATGAGAAGGTGTAAGTAGCCGATCTTAAGAAACAAAAGATTTGACCCGTATCGGACAAAGAAGGATGATATAACTTGTAACCATACGTGTACAAAAATGTAATATGAATAGAGCAAGGTGATGTTGACTTGGCATGAATACTTGTTACCAGTGCAAGAGATCAGATTGCTTGTTTTAGGTTGCACCATACAATTAACGTGCGAATATTGTGGTTCTTGTGGCACACTAAGGTCTATACTTTTGCCAAACGAAAACGGGCGATGATATGTGTTGATATTGGAAAAGCCATGATGTCAAGAATAATAAAACGTCTAAAGCAACAAGAAAATGAGTTTTTGAAATGAATGATGAGGAAGCAAGGAAATGCCTGGTGTTGTGTTAGGCACATTTCTCGTCAATAAAATATTTTGTGTCTTCTGTTTTATACTACCACAGGATTCGTAATTTAAAAAAAAACCTTGGTTAAAATGATAATTATAGAATTTGTGGGTGTAAACAATTGTTCATAAAAAGTTGTTAGATAATGTCCATTTATAAGTTTTAAAAATGTAGTTTTTTTGTCTTTTTGTCGGAATATTTGCTCTCCGTTATTTAGGGATGGCAACGGGTTTAATTTAAAATATTTGTATATAATAAAATGTTTTAGTTTATAAAATATTTATTTTTAAATGATGATTTTCTAAGCGTGTATTAAGTTATCAGTATAAATGATTATCGTTTTAAATTTCTGGTTTAGCTAGTCGTTTGAAAGTCTAGTTCTAATAAATCTCAACCGTTATTAATCCGTCGTAATCAATTTATCAAGTGTTTCAGTTTTACTTGTTTACAAGTTATTGGTTTTCATATTGGGCCATCNGTTTAATCAGATTAGTAAGAATTTAAACCAAATTTTAGGGTATGAGCTAAATGTTAGGTCAAACGTCAACATTGAATAATCTGATTTGGTGACGGTTCTCACAGTTACGAGGGACTACCTTGGAGAAGAAAACACTTCCTGATGTGTTCTGTGCAATTCCCTCATGTAACAATGAGGAAACGCTTGTATGATATTGCAAGCCATCTTCTGGAGGATCAATTTTTGTTTGTCCAACACAAGCCTCAACAACGGTCATCTGTCACAAGTCATAAACATAGTGGGCACGAATTTCATGATTTGAGAATCACACAGCTGGAAGTCCAATGTAGATATGCATACACCTAAATAACATAAGACCGACCTGATTCAGAGTTAATGTTCCGGTTTTATCACTGCAGATAGTAGTTGCAGAGCCCATAGTTTCACAAGCCGAGAGTCTACGGACCTGAATAAAAATGATGTTAGCAATATAATCCTTATTTAGCTATAATATTTAATGCATTTGAGCTCTAACAATATTTATGTACCAGGGCTTTGTCTACCATCATTTTCTTCATTGAGTATGCTAACCTGTACATTAAAGATAAATTTGTCATCACAAGCCAAAATGAACATAGGTAAAATACGGCATTATACTCACGTCAATGTTACAGCCAACGGAAGCCCTTCAGGAACTGCGACAACTATGATCGTGACCTGAATTGTTTATCCATTAGTTTAATTAAGGAAATCAAAAGGATGGAAGAATCAAAGATAGATACATGATCACACAAACTTACCGCAGCAGTAAAATATTTTATGACATCATTAGTTGCTTCACTAACACTTGTCTTTCCACCGACAAATTGGACAGTTCCATCAGGGTCTTTTGAGTTACCAGTGAAGAACCTGAAATTTTCGCCATAATCAGATTGCAAATAATAAGTCGATGGCTAACAAAATTACAATAAATTAATAGTGGGTGTAACAGAAGGGATTTTACCTAGCCAAAAGGACAGTCAGCACGAGTGATGCTACTGAGACACCAACTATACCTATAAATGTTGCGATCCCGTTCAAGCGTACCTATTAATTAATTAACCAACATCCATATTCATCTGATTGAGTGATACAATTAATAGTATGATATGAATAGTGAGAATAGTGATTGAAAAAAGCGATATGTAAACCTGCAAAGGGGTTTCTTCACCAGTATCTTCACATATGCTTGCCATCAACAGTCCCCATTCCGTATTTATTCCCACACTAGTGACCTAAGAAAAGGTTATTAGACCAAGCGTAGAAATGTTACCGGAAGTTCATCACTCTAATCTCACCATATGTCATAATTTATATATGGTATCAGATAAATTATGAACCGGCCAGTGAAAGAGGTTAACAATAGGTTAGTTACCAGCATAGTTCCAGCACCATCTGCTACCTTGCAGCCGGACATCAGGAAAGGTGCTTTTGGATCCTTGTGTACCTAAAAGGTGATTTGATCTTTAAGAAAGAAGTTCAATTATTGTATTTTAATATAGCAAGAAGTATTATATATCCGGCTTACAATCTTGCTTTCGCCGGTCATGCTAGATTCGTCAATGGATAGAGAGTGACCTTTAATTAGAAGACCATCAGCAGGGACCTGTACGTGGCATGCCAAAAAGAGATCGAGATGGTAAGTCACCATAAAGTGTGACCAAATTATAAGTAATACGAAAGATTGTAACCTACCTGATCGCCTATATTAAGAGGTATTACATCACCGACAACCACGTCATATATGGAAACCTTCTCTCTTCTACCACCTCTAGTTATCTGATTGAATCATTAGCAAGTCCTCTTAGCTTATTAGTCGAGTGAAAATGACAAGTTTACAAGAACATTAAATGTTCAACCGTTAGCACACAAACCTCTATCTGTATATTCCGCTTCTCTGCATTTAGATTCTGAAACTGCAGAGACTGTCTATAATCACTGGTTGCTATTATAGAAATCATTTCGAGAGACAATTAGTATATATCTTATTAGAACTAGCAAGTACATTTTACATATCATAACGATGAAAAACATCAAGTGCCTCACCGGTCACAAAAATAACCAGAAGAACAGCAAATGTAATGCTTCCTCCGTCTATCCATCCTTCTTCGAGACCCTACACGTGGTAACAATAACAGTAACTGAATAAACAAGCTAGTGGTAAAGAGAAATAAACACTTGAAAAGAATTAGCCCTCGTAAAATTAAATGTACACATTATGACAATGAAGTTATCAGTTTTAAACTTGCCTCTGTCTTTATTCCTAGCACAAGTGATACCGCGGCGGCTATTATTAATATAATGAGGGTCAGATCTTGCAAAGCTTCCCAAATGAACGTCTGTGGTTAACATACCCATGATTAAATATGATGGTAATACACATGAAAACAAAATACTAATAGCTTGCAGTGAAAAATCATTTACAAAATAGCTTCGTCCTTCTTTCACAGGATATGTATTGGATCCAAACACATCCATCCGGTTTGATAAGTCGATATCATCTCCTGGTACTCCCCTGTCAAGATCAGTTTTCAACATCTCGGACAACGCAGTGACCTGAAAATAGATATAGCTATCATAAATGTAAGACGATCGAGCTATATATATATACAACAGAGGAAAATGATACTAAAAATATATATATATGTTCCATAAAAGATAATAACTTGCCCCGCCATACTGATGAAGGGAAGATATGTTATGATCCCTGGTCATTGAAATAAGTTGGTCGAGTGCAATGCCATAACCACCAGTTGGACGTGGAGGAGACACTGTTTCTAGCACTAATTAACACGAGAAAGATGTTACATACATGTATGTACCTCATAAAATTAACCGAGATCATTATTATTATATCATAAGAGAGGGAGCATTTACCGATTTCACGTTGCCCAGCCAATTTGAATAACAATGCAGCCTACACAGTAAGGTGTTAAGAAGTTAAGAACTCACTAACCTAATTAAAACCAACACATGTGTATGTATATGCATTTACCCTTATGACTTGTGAATGTGACCTGATCATCCTTTTCCTTTTTTCTTGATCTTCATTCTTTCTCAAGTCCAACGTGTACCGGAAGCGCCTTGAAGCATTAAGCACAAGAGCAGCTTGCTGTAATCAAAAGACACCCTTGCTCGTTAAGACTGATGTCAACCCCCGGAACTGGACTTATTAATTCCTTAAACTTCAAAATATAGATGCCGAATGCAGACAATATATGTACAAGTGGAAGCAAAAACAGATGATATATAAAGCCGACTAGCTAGCATACATGACGTTCAGCAGCATACAGTTTTAAATACGCAAACCAAGTAGCGTTGATGATAATTGATGACTTGATGGTGTTATATTTGGTGTTAAATTACTCTAAAATGTATAAATAGATCGACGATCTCCAATTATGGAACCATCTCTATGAAATATA
The DNA here is from genome assembly GCA_014162995.1 of Artemisia annua. Lineage (NCBI taxonomy): Eukaryota > Viridiplantae > Streptophyta > Magnoliopsida > Asterales > Asteraceae > Artemisia > Artemisia annua. Next base: position 136,166 of record LBNU01016615.1, on the reverse strand, counting down.
TATATTAGGTCATATATAAGGAGTCATTAACTTATTATAAGAATATAGTTCATGAATCAGCTGATCAACTTGTTTGTTATCATGCACCATGCATGCGCGCAGCTAGGTCTGATATAGAGTCGGCTAGCTAAAGAAATTCGTTTTTCCAATCGATCATGATCATGTTTTCATCTCATGTAACGTTTGCATTAACTCAACTAGTACTAAAGCTACGTTAAGTGAAAAATCACAATATGACAGCATCTCAAGTCCACTTGGATTAATAACCATGTATCATAATGGTGCGGAATTGATGGGGTAAACTGGTTCGATATAAATTACATAGCAATTATATGATCATCAGAGATAGTAACTTTATGAGTATGAATTTTTAATTTTTTATTAACCAGATCGAACAGCATTGCATATGCATGAGTAAGCTGTAAGCGTATTCGATAAAAAGAAATTAAAGCAAGATGGAATTATACCCTCCAACGCTTGAGTGTCTCTGTGGATGCGTTTTTGGTAGTGGTGATAGCGAAAGGATCATCAAAATCGTCTTCATCAACATCAATAGGAGGACCACTTTCAATGTCGATAAGAGGAGGAGGAGAATGAGTGCCGGACGAGGGAGAACCGGGATCATTAGCTCCACTTTTAGTCATAACTGATTCTTGATTAATGATTATACAACTTTTGTTCAGAGATGGATGATGATTATTCAGAAGTAGTTCATGAGTGATGAGTGTTTGTTGGCAAGTAGATCAATGTGAGAGAGTATGAGATCTGATTATCTCATATGAGAAGCAATTAGTTAAGGAGTGGACAACCACCATTTTAGCTGCTAATTAGCTCCTTTTTCTTTTTCTTAAATTTATTAATCTAGTTTTCTAGTTAGTCATTACTAAAAATAGTAAGTTACAGGATGCATGGTGCTGTACGGAATCCACTGCCCAACATAACCATAATACATCCTATAAACATGCACTCATTCAAACATATTAGATTTGTACGGAGTATAATATAACATAAGCATGAGTAAATTATGCCATTGTTTCATATTAGATTTGTACTTCTAAAAATATACTCCCTCCTCCCTCCGTCTCGAAATTATTGTCCACATTTTCATTTTGGGATGTCTCTAAATAATTGTCCACTTTTCATCTTAATCTTAAGTAAGAAAAAGAAAATTTAGTGGGGGAATATTCTATTTGAGTGGTTGAGATTTATAGTGGTCCCACTTTTATTAAACTTTGTAATTCTTGTCTTCTGACAATAATTTTGAGACTTTTATTAAACTTTGTGATTCTTGTCTTGTGACAATAATTTTGAGATGGAGTGAGTAACAAAGAATATACTCCAATCATACCAAGTGAGCTGACTGTCATCCTTGCAAATTGGATACTTATCTGAATAGATCAAAGGTAATATGACATAACATCTCTCGTAATAGAATGGCATTCAATCCTAAGATGCATATACCAAAACATTGTTGCCAAACAAACACCATTACTTAAGAAAACGCAGCCCAGTAAGCGCTGAAGACAGTTCCACGTCCTCTTTATTTCAGCTCGTAACCTAGTTTAACGTAATGTTAAACAATCCACTGTTGGCATAAATTTGCAAGGTTTATTATCCGGATATACATCTTGCACCATAATAGCAATAGCGCTTCTTTAATACCACCTTTGCCCATATCATAACAAGAAATCAACATATACAAAGTAAAATAAAAATGAGCATTAAACCTTCATTTTTACTCGTTAAACAAATTTCGTTCAAAAGGTGAATCAGGTTTCGAGTAAAGCATTATAAACCATAACAAATTCGTTAATATCCTACCATCTACACAAAGCCAATAGTAGATATCTAAGTCTACGGCTTATCTTTTGGCTATTTTGCATTAAGAGACAGGTTTCTTGTAAGGTTGATGAGAGAAGCCTCTGGATCCAATGATCCATTTTTGCTCACCGATCCTTCTCCTGATTTTGCATTCTTCTGCAAATAAATCACCAACACGAACTGTTAGCATATCAAAAAGGAAACGAGAGTACATCTGATAAACAAGACAAGAAGTCAAGAACTATGAGTGGCAATATTTGACCAATGCAAATTGGGTTCTATGCAGATTATATTCACTGATAAGTCAAAGAGGTCACAAAAAAAGTAGTAAAAAACAAAAAGGTTTGACGGTTGGCCATAGCGACATTTTAAAGCATAAACCTCATATTAATTATATTTAAAAAAAGAATATTGTTATTGAACCAACTAATATCTACTTTAGATGCATATGGCACACTAAATGCTTATGGAAGACTTAAAATTTTGGGACAAATGCTTGGTGTGAGAACCCATTTTGACCTGTTACCCATACAAGTTACTCGTTTTGACATGATACGGCCAACATATTTTGCCAATTCTAACATCAAGCAATTTCAGAACGCTCACCTCAGACTGAAAAGCAGCTTTGCCAGTCCTTCGAGCTTTAAGCAACTTCTCACGATTCTCATAAAAGCTCAAGTCATCTAGTAAGGTTGTCTTTGCAGGGAAGCTCTTGAAAATTTCAAGCATCTCTAAACCCTGCTCCAATCCAACCTGAACACATAACAATCGATCAAATGAGGACACCAAACTTTCTAAACATTAAATAATTATCTAATGTAAGTTCAAAGATTTTGGTGTTGGTGACGTTTACAGACTCTGAGATGGGTTCTCATTTTGATTCTAATGAAGAAATTCATAATAGTAGTCTTGATGTTCACACATATTAACAAAATAAATAACATTTTAGAAAAGAAATATGGAGAAGATATAGAGGGTGATTTGATTATTTTCCCATCATGTTCGATGAACATTGATGTCTTTCGGACTTGATTGTTCAAATTGAAAGTTTTGAATAATATCCATAACTTAGGCATATGCACATCAAGAACCAGACAATGAAAAGATACCTCCTGGGTGTCCCTGGTGTATGTAACAGGGCGGTTATCATTGTTTTCAAGGAGTATGTGTCTCAGCACTGTGTTGGGGATGTCTTTTATGATATGCCACTTCACTGGGAAAAAACCACTCCACTTGTCAAGCTGCCAAAAATCCATGTCTTTATCGAAAACAACTGGGCCCATCATTTCAGCAACACCCACAAACTGTCCACTTCCATTTACCTGCATAGTCATAAACCGTTGAATTTAGTTAGAAATGGAAAGATAGAAGGGTTTAACAGGTCAAAAATAAGTTCAGATTGAGACGTGTCACTACCTAGTTCACGTTAAGATAGGTCAGGCTAGGTTGAGTTGAAGAGCCAACACTTTCATCAACTTTTTATAAGAACAAATACGCTAAATATTGTGTTCATAATAATGAACTCTACAACAATCAAAAGCATTGAATAAACGATTTGAGAGGTATTCAATTAAGAATGAATTTTTGCCAACTTTCAGCCCATTTTACCCATTTGAAATAAATCACAACCCCAATGGGTAAAAACTGCCACATCTAACATGAAAGGAAAGCAAAAGTCGATTTGAAACAAGATATTGTTCAGTCACTTACCGAGAAGAAGAGGAAAATGGGACATTTTGACCCTGTTACTTTTTTTATTCCTTCCGACTCAAGAAAAGCAGCGTCCAATTTCTTATTGCCATTGAGAGTGCTGGACCAAACATCATACTTGACGCATTTGTGAACATCATCTTCACTGTATGATTTGATGATGTAGAACTTAGCGTGTTCATAGTTTGTCTGAAACCCGTCAAGATTATACTGATTGTCTTTCAAGGAATGCTTGGATTCTTGATGCTCACTCATGCTGCTCTGCGACCTAGGACCACAAGTCAGTTCTTCAGATTCTCTCACTTTGGGAGCATGGGGCGTTGAATAGCTTGCAAAGAGTGCTTTGTTTTGGTAGGTAAGTGATGCAAAGTTTGGGTTAACTTGATAGCCTTTTGCAACACCCCCAGGATAGCAAGCAGCACATGACTGCAACTCAGGAAAAAAAAGTGTAGATAAACAATTAAACATAGGTACGCCAAATAGTAACCTAGCATACAAACATGGAAATTCTAAAAATGAAAGTGCGGTGTCCAGGGATAGCTGGACTATTTAACCAAATAATCAGTTTCATTCATATCATCTGCAGCAAAACTAGCTTTTCAACGGCACTTGTGTACCCATCTTTTCAAACTAAACTGGAACTTTTATTCAAATTCAGAAACCGCCTCTAAAAAACATCCTTTTGTCTCCCATCATATCTACTAATCTTGAATAAATTGGTAGAACATCCAAACACCTTATTGTTAGGACATTAAAACAATGTTGTCTAGCACATGTATAATACACTTGAACGGTTAATTCTGATTATCCAATATCACTTTCAAAATGTATATCAAACATCCCCTCAAACTAATTGGGTCTCCCAATTAGAGCAATTTTTCTTTCTTAGCAAGACAGCAACTCAAATATAGCCTATTTGGCGACATTTTTTTTTTACCTTGTATCATCATCAAGTGTCATTTTAGGTATTTAACTACTAGTCAAAAACTCTTGTTAAGTCATGTGTCAAGTCAACATTGCAGTTTTGGATATACACACCTGGTTCAATGAGCAGAGATGCGGAGACTGAAGCAACTGAGAAAGATCAGAAGTTGATTGTCGTGACTGCACATCAAGGGGGTAATGTCTTTTGGAGTAAGAACCATTGGACTTTGTTGAACTGTTAATACCCATAGTCGATTTTGTGGCCCAAGATGCACGACTCTGGTATTTCGGCTCACTGGTGTATGCAGAATTCCACGAGTAGCCAGACATACCTTCACCCAAGTAAGACTGCTGTAGACCATAGGGGTTGTAGCCAGGCATTAAATACATAAGCGAACCATTATCCATGTACGATGCCCCAGCACGATTTTGATGGCAAGAACCATCTGGCTGACAGTAGGTTCCCTCAAGTCCTGTCACAAAAACATTAAATTATAAACACAAGTTAAAATGGGTTATTCATAATTTGTAACAAAAATGCATGCTAAAGCTATGAAGTGGTAAATGACACTTAAGAGCGAGAATGAAACCTAATATTATGGGAAAATGAGAGTCCCTTGGGGTCAATTAACTTTAAAAAAATCAATTTTTATTAAGCTACTACAGATAACCTGACTACTTACGGGTCATATAAGCAGTAACGTACCAACTGCAACAAAAAAGATCATCAGCAGGCAGAAACCTAATTCTCAGAAACTTTTACTCCAATCTCACAAGATACTACTCCTTTTTCACAACAATTCATTCTGGTTCAATTTATATGTATTTATTATTTAGATAAACGGAAACATCCCAACAACCAAATCTGTTTATCTTATTACTACAGCTACAAAATAACACAACCAAAAACACTATATTCAAACACCACCTAAAAAATCCATGTTAACATGGCATTTATTCCATAACATTATCAGTTTCATCATACTTCTACCGGTACGAGAAAATGAAGATATGAATGTTGGTCTCATTTCGAAAAAATGTACGTACTGTGGGCCAAAATACATAGTACATAATGTTCTAAGATGGTACAAACATATAAAAAACATAAAAAGTTAGCATACAAAGTATTCGCAGTGCTCACTAAAATACCAAAAGAGATGTCAAGCTAATAATTGTAATCATAGAATGGAAAGAAGCTTAGTAAAAAAAAAAAGGATCTCGTCCCATCTCTTTTTTGCTTAATGATCACAATAAAATGCAGCTCCTCAATACCATCAAACAGAACATATTCAACAGATTGACAGGCTATAAAGGATTTGGTGGTTTTATACTGTCTAGGAACATTAAAGATGAATAGACTTTAGAATACTAGCGCCTTCTCACAACGTGAAACTTATGTATACGAAAGGAATTATGAAAAACAATGTATAACCTGCATAATGATGATCATAAGATAGAGTAGGAGGATAATGAGCACTCTGATCGGCCAGGTTAGCAGAGTTCAGTCCTGCAGCTAATGGTTGGGCTGACAATCGGGTTAAGTAGTAACATAAACTAGAACCAAACAAACAATTAATTGGCCAAAGACATAAACAATAAAAACAATCGTGAACCAAAACGCAAAGTATGGGATAAACATTTAGCTGATAATAATCAAATGTCAAGTTATCAAAGTATTCACATCGTCTATGCTAAAATGATGATGAACAAAAACAAGACAAAGGGGAGTTTGGAACGAAATTTTAGAAGTGATCATGTGAGATGGAACAATGCAGACCAGATACTTGTACTTGCTTGTCAAATTATGATTATTAATAAATTTACTTGTAAAAACGTAAAACAGCCACTGATTAAACAGGATTTCTCAATTTTGACTGAATAGTATAACCACTTATTTGACTCATAAATATTCAAAATCGGTTTCACTATACCCGAACACTAGAAACTGATTTTCAAACCGCAAACAGAGATATCTCAAGTAGTTTATCAATCAAGTGAACTCTGAAAGACAAAAATATCACCCGAGAATTGCTTACACCCATAAAACTACAAAAATAAGGATACAATTAGCAATCTTCTTGTCGCCCGGCATTATCTATCTTCAAAATTTTATGATTACGACCTGCAACAGATAAATATTATTCACATTTTAGAAAACAAAGAAATTATACCATAAGTCATTGTCGATTACTATTTTCTTTTGACAACCAGACAAATTTATACTAAAGTCGTTTTCATTCAACATTATCTATGATAAGAAGTGTTTGGCATTACATTTTGAAAATGACTATGTGATTAATAATAACCTTAAAATAATCGTATCATATTCCCTTACTTCTAAACTAATAAGGCTACCGTTAAAATAATCAAACAATCAACCTCATACTTTTAAAAAAAAACATTAAAAATCAACAACACCCAAGAAATAAATTCTATTATTTTTTATGGATTAAAATACAATATTCTTTCACCCAAAACATATTTGCTTAAAACATAAAAACTATAAAAATGAGTAATGTCGTTAGACTAAAAACCCCTACTTATAAAAGTCGATGCAATCTATTAAATATCTAAATCCGTAATCACAACTTAAACCACTAAAAAAATTGCATACACAAATTAACGCTACTATACACCGTCGCCGCTATACGCAGGTAATTAGTCAAGTAAATTAAGTAATAACCCATTCACTAAAAGACAAAATCCCTAATGATAAACCCTAACAAAATACATTTCTCCTAAAACAATATAATAACCCTAAAAAATATTCCACCAAATAAAAAATACAAAACTTTACAATTCCTACTTCTACTTGTCACCACATCTTTAAACAAAATACATTTCTTAAAAAAATATATATATAAACCCAAAAAAAAAAAAAAAAAAAAAAAAATTTAAATAATGTATTTAACGACATATCAAAATTCAAAATAACAAGTAGAATATGATTGTCTTAACCCTGAGAAATGATCAGAGACTGGTACACGGGTAACGGGCGTAGAGCAAACCGCTAGTGGATTTTCACTAGAGAGAGAAAACAGTGAAGCGGGTTTTTTTGGTATGGTTGAGGC
>LBNU01016615.1:71466-128413 GCA_014162995.1 Artemisia annua | reverse complement strand
GTTTTTTTTTTTTTTTTGGTTTCTAGTAGTCACTTAAAAAACATAAACAAATTTTTATAAAAACAACACTAGGGTTTGTTTGTTTGTTTGTTTGTTTGTACTATGTACGACATAAAAAAAAAATAAACAAAGTGAAATGTTTTTTTTTTAACCTGAGAAATGATCAGAGACTGGTAACGGTAACGGGGTAAGGTGAAGGGAAGTGTGACGAAACAGAGAGTACATGAAATTAGTGTGTGAGTAAGAGGGGGGCGGTGGGGTCCACTGGGAGGGAACTTTTTATGATCCGATGGTTGGTGTTTGGTTTTTTGTCTTGAGAGGGAACTTTTTGAGACCGTTGGATTATTGACGGATGTTCTTTGCTCTTGGATAAATATGCTTACGTGTCAAAGCCTTTTTGTCTTTTTTTTTTTCTCGTGAAAAGCTCGGTATCAGATTGGTAAAAAGCTTGAATGAGTCGAGCCTAAATGAGCTCGAGCCAGAACTCGAACCTAAGTTTGGGCTCACTTAATAAATGAGTTCAAGCTCGAGATTTACATATAAAAATCGATTAGGCTCTCGAGCTTAAACGAGTCTTAAAAGTATAGACTTATATGTATGGTCTAGTACATATAACTATGTATAAACGAGCTTGAAAAAAACAAATGAGCTCGAGCCTGGTGTAATTAACGAGCCAAGTTTTATTTGAGCTTTATTTACTTTGGGTCATATAATTAGTCGAGCTTGAGCAGAATTCGAGCTTATGAAAATTTTCACGAGCCAGGCTAGAGCTCAGATATGAGGCTCGAACCCGAGCTCGAGCTTTTTATATATAAATGAGTCGAGTTTAGACTTTGGCAGGCTAGGCTCTTTCCACCCCTAGTTTTTACCGGTCCTAAATTCCACAAAATGATGGTCCAAGGTTTAAGGGTGTGTTTGGATTCAGGGTTTTTGGAAAGTGGAATGGGTACGTGGTTGGTTGACGTGAAATTTACCAAAGGACGTAAGACACTTCAGGAAGTGGTTTATAAAAGAAGACACTTTTATAAACCACTTCCTGAAGTGTCTTACGTCCTTTGGTAAATTTCACGTCAACCAACCACGTAAGACACTTCAGGAAGTTAGAGTAATTCAGTGTTTCATTGTTAGTAGATTAGGATTTATCCAAGGCTACTAAACTTTAACAAGCTATATAAATAGTTTGATCAGAGTACAACGATCTAACAATTTTTATACAAAATAATATTTTGTGACGTAAAGGTTAGAAAGCCGTTGTAACTGAAATATTCAGTTCCAAACCTGAATGCTGGTAAATTGATGTTTCTAATAAACCTTTTGAGGCTTCAATATCAAAAGATATCATGTTTTGTGTGTACCCGACTGACTGAAGCCAATAGCATTCACAATTTTACTATAAAGATAATTTAGTACTTCTAAATATTGGCCAACTTGAGTACGTCTGACCAAACCATTCATCATTACCTGCGACCAGCGTAAACTTCTAATTCGGACTCCCAAATTTATATTCAAAAGACCAACGCCACTCCATGGTCCTTCCAATCATTTTCACTGCAAACATAAGGCATTATTGTCAGGCATGATCAACAAACTAATAAAAACAAAAATTACATGCTGCCCCATATCAGATAATGACTTTCCAAAAATAAAGCCAAACACCCCGGAAACAGATTTCTGTACAAAATCGCTATTACTTTATAAATGTGGCATTTGTAATTATTTGAGTTTAGGAAACTGGAAAAGCTCGCTCTTTGAACTTTATCAACTTCAGTAAGACCTAAGGTAGTTGAGCAACGATAATAGTTCCCTACAACACCTAAATGCAATATTATGCTAAATCAAGAAACTCCATCAAAAGAAAGTGCATATGATATTACCTTTCTTTGGGACACTTATCATCAATTCCTATGCTAAATCCCAGTGTTGAAGATTGTATCCTGTAAAGTTCAGACCAAGAAAATATAAGAAGAAGCCATATTCAAAGTCAAAGGATTTGCATTAATATGAGTACATACAAACAATTATAGGAAGTAATTCCATCTTCTAGTTTTAGCCAATAGTGAAGGCAAATAATGAATCTGTATAAATCCTGCAATAATATAAAATATTTAGAATTCAGTCAAAGAACCAACGAATCACAGCAAAAACTACATAGTCATTTACTTTTATTTATAAAACACATCGCACACAACCGTTTCTGGTAATAGTAGTTCCAAATTACAATGGGACGCGTGGCTTGGCTAAGAAACCCGAAGGGCTACCAAACATGCTTACATTTTACGCCATCCGGCAAAATCATCATAGCCATGCTAACAACATTAGTCCTACCTTTGAGCCTCCAAAATCAGACCAACATATCAAACGATTCCCCCCAATCTTCTTCTGGCACACAAACAAAATACGCCACAACCACAATGACACAAAGACAAATCAGATAACACGACTCTCCCACACACAACAACCCCAAAAGATCTATACTGGTCTTTGTGAGTTTAGAATCGTTCATGAGCTGAGACCCACCAACCAAATGAGGATCAAGAATTGGAAGCAGTAGTCTTTCAGAATCTGCAAAACACACACAAACGCATAACTCTGTTCCGAACATTGAAAAGAATAAGGTACATGCTTTATGAAACGCAATTCACTGTAAATGGCTAGCTAAAAAGGCTGTAGCGATGGTTAGGAAACCACAACTTACGAAATCCGAAAAATATTTGGCTCAGATTCGGATATTTTGATCAGGTCATAGAAGCAGGCCAATCACACTTTGGATGCAAAGATATCCGGTTGCATAGCAGACATATATGCCATGCCATCCGGTAATTGCGTTGCTAATTTAGGGCCAGAACTTCTCGCTGAAATTACAACAATCATCATCGCCCTATACTTTTTTGATGCAACTACAGTTGTCTGTGTATGGGTATACAGGGAAACCAATAGTGAATTTATTTGCTTCCTTCTTTCAATCAGGCTCAGACTTTTAAACCAAATAAGGTCAAAAAAGATTCAAAATCCGCCGTGGCTGCAAAGAAACACGACTGCATAATCATGCCATCCGGTCCTCGCCCCGCCAACCTACGGATCAAATCTTAGATGACCCACTTCATCTGCCTCAGAAAATGGCTATTCATCATCATAGCCATACATAAAGCAATAGCATTTTAACAAATGCAAAAAGACCGATAATGGCTGCAAACCTGATCTCAAACACGCTGCCCCGCCATCGTAGCGAGTACCGCAAAGTAAACAAAACAGTGAACCTGCTATGGGCATCAAAAATCAAACAGAAAGGCAAACCCGCCATGGGTGCAAATCCGATAATTTGCCCTGCCAAGATACGGGCTACCTCAACTGTGACTTTACTTAGAGGCACATGGTTGCGAGGAGACAGTAGGTTGTGAGCAAGCAGCTTACCGAGATAAGCCTATAACAAATAACAACTCATATGTCAGTTTGAAAAGAGTACCAAATGGCAACAAAGCAGAAGAAACAATATGAATAAACCAAACCCAGCAGCCGTAAATCTTAACTAAAAGCAATGCATAATCTGAAATATGGGCGCAATCACCAACACTTCACGATTTAACAATGTAAAAATTACTGAAATAATTTAATTGCGGCCAGTAAACCCACGCCAATGAAAAAAAAAACCTAATACAGTTGGCTCAGACTTGTAACTGTGTGTCCAGATAAAAGGGCTTGCGGCCCGCCATGGCTGCAAACACGAATTCATGATGCCCCGCCAAGATACGGGTCACTTCCACCCACCATAAGCTCAACAAACGAAGCTCATAAGCTCTTAGTTTCAGTATAAAAAAAAGATACTCATAAATATCAACCGAGCACCCATATCGTCCCTAACTATACAAAGCAAAGAACCCAATTTCCAAGTTATTGACGTCAAGTTTTAAAATTTACACCGTTGAATCATCAAATTTCAGATCAAACTTCTAAACCACCATAATAAACATGTATACAAAATCTATAATAAACCCTAATACATAACACATATTCGTTGGGGCTCTTATTTATGGATATGCTCACAGCTTCTTATTAGCTGGGATCTTAGCTTACCCCTTTCTAAACTTCAATCATTGAGAACCCACAATCGCATATCCATAACCAAACACGAAGAAAGCCCAAAAAAAGCTACCAAATGTAGCAGCTGGTTCGTATAAATGGATTTCACACAACCTATTCTACCAAATCATCAATGCACCACTAATTTTATTTCTATGTAAATAAAGGCAACAGGGAAAGAATCCGAAACTAACACAGCAATTAACAAATGTTCCAGATAATTAAAGCACCAATCAAATAATTTGTAAACCTAAAAAACATGGCAGAATCACAAAAACAACAAAAAAAAAACGAATACCTAATATGAAATATTCAGATTCAAAAAGATGCGAACCTTCTTCTTTTAGCACAAATGGCTGATCCACCAACCATAGAAAAAGATATATGAACAAAAAGAAAATTTTGTGGCTAAGAAAAAGTGACCCACTGTAAAGAGTAACATATGGCGAATCCACATCCACAAACCGAATAAAAAAATGATCACTGTAGATTCTACTGTACACTCCCTCACAGGCAACTGTAGCAACAAAATTACCCGTTTTGCTCGGATCGGTGAGTGGCCAGAAAACCGATGGATCATGCACCGGAGAATATCCATCTGGATCCAACTCTAACACTCGCAATGTGAGTGATAATGAATAGTGGGCGGGTCGGGTAGAGATGGGGAATATGGCTGTTGGGCCAAACCGAGTTGGGGTGCAAAAGTGTTGGGCTTAATAGCTCCTAGTAAATGTTAAATAGGGTAATGTTTTTAAACTACTATGATGTGACAAAAAAACTCATGAATTATGGCCATTTCTCCCATTCTTATTTATTAATACCCGAGCATGGTTGTATGATTGAATTGCGATATCATTTTCTGTATGATATTTATTTATGGATGGTATTCTTATATGATGCATCTCAGGAAAATATCTTTGCAATGAGAATGATTTTAAGCAATTTTGTAGATTGATGGCAAATATTATATTTATCAAGGTTATAAATGGTGTGAGGCGTGGCGTGGCGGCATAGCCACACCTCAAGCCTTACGAGCCATGGTGTTTTTTAAAGCGTGATTAAGGCGGCAAAAAAAATATTTATAGATTTATCATTTATGCTATAATATCATATTTCACATACATTTTGACTAATATAGACATTTAGACCAGTAATTATTATATTATTACCAGGCCCAAATACCAAATAGCCCAAATTTCAAATGCTCGTTCAAATAGTAAAAAAAAAATAAAAAAAAAAATAAATCTTTATGAGTTGTTTCTCGCACACAATTAAATATAACATTTCTCCCACTTGTGCATGGAACAACCTCATATAGTTGATAAACAACACGCCATGCGTTTGTTTATGTGATCAATATGATTGTGTCATTGATTTTAGCATAACAAGTAGATGTAGAACAACAACATCTAGTAAGGAAACGTACAAGACTAACCTTAAAAGTATGAGTGTCTACTTTTGGAAAGTAATTATCTTTAGCTACCAAGATGTCAAAGCTTGTAACTTCTACTGAATTAAAGATTATTACAATAATTTCTTACTCAGTAATAAGTACACAATACTCTCACTGAATTTGACAACATTGTAAGTGTTTCATATCCAGTGAAAGAAAATAGTGTGCTTTTAACTTTCCAACACCTTTGAATGTCCATACGTAACAATTACTTATGTATTAAAGTGTGCATTCTACTACGTTAATGATGGCTATTGATTTGAAAAATTGGGCATGCAATTTCTTCCTTAACAGGTCTACCATCTCACAATGTATGTAGAACCTATAAATGGTCAAAACAAAACAACTAGATAAATATACTAGTTTGTCTTTTACCATTTTGCGGTAATTAGTCTAGCTTCTAACTTTAATAACTCATAAAGTTCTAGTTAACCAAATATCATATTTGTTACTAAGAATTTAATCACCGAATGATGGTGATGAAATCTTTATGAAAAATGCGCAATTTTCTTAACTATTAAAATATGCTATGAGTTATATTAGAATTTAGACATATCTAATATTCCTGTTATCCTTTCTTATTCATGAAAAGGAACAGGATTGTGCCTCGCTCTTCTTTTATAGAAAAGAGACATTCTTTGTCTTTTAAGTAAATTATTCTTAATCAAACATTTGTTTGAAAATAGAACGAGATCAATTTACCAAAGCCCAAAGTTCGTTTACGGTTTTAATGTTGCATTAATACCTTAAAAGAATTAACAAAATTCAATTTTAGTATTTTCGATAATAAAATCTTTAACAAAATAAAATACCCATTGGTAAATATTCTTATAAACCATAGTATTTTCTTAAAGCTAGGATCCTAATTGACGTAGTTTCATTACATCAGTTGATCTGCTAGTAATGAAAGTATTCAACAAGATAATTGTCGAACAATAATTTCCAATATCATATTGCAATTCTTAGATCATTATGGGATTTACATTTGCCAAAAATTCATTTGCAATGTAAGCATGTTTTATCCCCATCTAATGCCTTGAGCCCAAGCTCTCACTTCCTACTTAATTTAAGTCGTCTAATTTAAAAACTGCAAACTCTCATAATTAATTACATTCAGTTGATTTGCTAGTAATGAAATTATAAAGTTCACCTCTCCATTGCAATCTAGCCAAGCTCTCACATGACGTAAATCACTACTTCAAGTGTTCTTTAATTAGATGGCATTCGACTTAATTTTAAGGGTAGTAATTTTGATGTGTGTAATCAAAATAATGTATGAAGAAGCATGCATATAACTTCAAAACATTGGTTTTTACAAAACAATTTTATTTACCAATTCACTAAGATCAAATTAACAAAGTTTTGATTGAGGTATTGGGTTCATCAATTAAAGAATTACTAACAATTTATCGTCCAGTATATCGTACTTTTGCATAAGCCCTAAAGATTAGTGTTTCGGATAATCATAGTAGAATTGTAGTCAGTTCACCCTTAAGATGATAGTGTACATGTAATGGTTATTCGGTTGGTCTAATTTGACACTCAAGCGAGTGTAGAAACCCGGTAGGAGCGAATCTCTTAAAAAACCCGTTTCTACTTAAACTCACCTTGTAGTATGTCAAACTTCGGTCCGCCTAGTAAACCCTTACGTACAAAAACATCACTCAATTAAACGTTGATAATTTGACTCTTAAAACCAAAACAAATTTTTCCATTTATTTAGTCCACATTATTTTTCTATTCAAAAATTACCTTTTTTTCGTTTATAAACATGTCTCACAAAATAAACAAAAACAAATAATTTAAATAAAAAATAAACAACTAAGTAAGACATACATAACATAACCATTAAATATGTATAAAACATGTAGCCACATGCAAACTTAATTCGATAATCCTACTAAAAATCAATTATAGGTTTTCTTAATACATAATTGATTCCTTAATATTGGAGTCTTCCCCAATTCGACATCTATCAATTAATTAGCATGTACAATCTTAACAATTAAAAATATGACATTGAATCCATGCTAAACATGCATGTTTTCATGGATTCCACATAACAATTATTGCATATAGTCACAAGAGCATATACATAAACACATAAACATGTTTACATAGGGTTTCTAATCAAATTAACAATCAAAATCCAAAACCCTAAAAAAAAATTTTAAAAGATTTCGACCTAAAAAAAAATTAGGGATCGATTTTTATAAACCCTAAATCCAAAAAACATGTACTAAAAACAATCAAAATTCGTTTTTTATGTGTTTTGGTAATTAATTACACATTATAACGGCTCATGATGCTACTGTTGGAATTATATAACATGACATATTGTTAGGAATACGTTTTTTCCTATAGAAGATTCGGTCACCCCTAGTATGTTAAAGCATTGTATAGCATTGTATAGCTTGTAGAATTCATTATAGTAGTTAATACGTAGCTTAGTTTTAGTTATTATTCGTGGTGTCGGGTCGGGTCGTTTACCCTCTGTCAGCCCGCTCCATAGCCTAGTAGAGGCATTCATCCATTGTAAGTATAAATACCTTCTCCCACCAAGGGAGAAGGTTGGACCTTTTCATTCTAGTAATCATATGCGCTTGTTCTTTCTCTCTCTAAAAGGCTCCCTACATCTTTCTTTCTCTCTCTAACTTTCTATATCATACGATCCATATAACCACAAAGACCATACGTGTATCATGATTTAGTGTGTCCTACAATTGGTATCAAGAGCCAAGGTTTCATCTTAGGGCCTTGGATTCACGGATTTTGGTTGGTTTTTGTGGTTTCTCTTGGTTAGAATAGTTTCTCTTGAATAACACCTTTGTTTGATCTTTGTAGTGTTTAATGATGTGTTATGGTTGTACTTTCGTGCTTAGTAGTGTTATAGTTACATAGTTCTTGAGTTGGAATAGTCTTATCTTTCATTGGTTTGGTGGTGTGTGATGCGTGGTTTTGTGACCTTACAACAGGTTTTACCTCTCGAGGGATCTCAAGAGGCTTACAACCCCACTAGGCAGTGTACTTGACCGATGTAGTATAGGATAGTGGTAAGTACGGGGGATTGATCGTTCTCTCACAGGGAATAGTGTTCGTTAGGATAGAAAAGCTACTCTAATAGGTCTAAGGGTGGAAGGAAGATTCTTTTTGTATTTTTATATTTTTTTGAAAGCAATTAAAATCTCGGTTTTTAGAGGAAGGGCGGAATTAGTTGCTAGTCAACTAACCCAAGTTTACTACTTATGCAAATTAAAATAAAATAAATATCTAAACTATTGTGGTTGTGAAAACAATATGGAGAAAATTGTGTTTACTTAGATTTCATTACTCCCTAACTATCTTTTACCGGTTAATTGATATGTGTGTTACTTGTGTGGATGAAGGGTGTATTCCTAATAACTCATGGAGTAGCATACATATCTCTCCAATTCTATGAGCTCTTACCTTGCCTATGCCATGCACGGCACAACCATAGGGGTTGTAAACAGTGGCTCATGCGTTAAATACTACCTTAATAGCCTAGTATGCCTCGACTACATGTTTCCCAAGACGTTCAATCACGTTACCATAAAGGAGGTTGGCCAGTTTTCTTGAGCCTAACATCGATGAAACAATCATCCCAACAAACAACAACACACACCAATTAACCAATAATTAATAGTTAGGTTTCATTAGATCTAAGCAAACACTAGAGAATTTAGCTACTCATGTTAATTGAAAGATAAGCAAGATAGATAGACAGCAAACACATAGACATATTGATTGAATTAAAGTGAAGAATTATCTTTAATTAAGCACTAGGGTTCCAAGGGTTGGAAACCCTAAAAGTCACAGAAAATTCGTCTTTAGGGTTTTCCCTAAAAGTTCTCCACAAAGTTCCACACATAATGAATGAAAAATAAAAAACTATATATAGATTTTAAGTTTGGACTGCGTCAGCTTATAGGGTCTGACGCCGTCACCTCGCCGCGATTAGGGTTCTCGGATGGCCTAGATCCATTTGGGACGTGGTCAGCATGTAAAACCTTCTGGGCCGTCTCTCTTTAACTTTGTTCCTGACGGCCTACACCTTTTAACACCTGACGGCGTCAGGTGTAAATTCTTGAAATCTTTCTGGCCCGTCATTTGATAATTGAATTCCACTCTTTTGTCATCCTTGCTGACGGCGTCACCTTGTGACTTCTGACGTCGTCAGGTTGTAAAATCCTGCTTCTTTAAGACTTTGTCGTTTTCTTCNCCGTCTCTCTTTAACTTTGTTCCTGACGGCCTACAACTTTTAACACCTGACGGCGTCAGGTGTAAATTCTTGAAATCTTTCTGGCCCATCATTTGATAATTGAATTCCACTCTTTTGTCATCCTTGCTGACGGCGTCACCTCGTGACTTCTGACGCCGTGAGGTTGTAAAATCCTGCTTCTTTAAGACTTTGTCGTTTTCTTCACTTTTATGCTCCAAAAACGTCTAAATGTGCATGTTTTGCAGAATTCCTCTCAATAGTACCTAAAATGACAAAAGGAACGATTTAGGGAAATATTTGATCACATTTATACGAATTAAGGATTAAATGACCCCCTAAAAGCGTAACACTTTTCGTCTCATCAGTGTGAAGGATTTTGTATGGTTTTCTATATAGCGAATAAGTCTTCTGGTTGGTATTCTTGGTAGCGATTTAGTACGACTGGGCAACGATTAAGTTGTAGCGATTAAGTTGTTATTGCTATTTTGGGACTACTGGACAAATCGCTAGACAACGACTAGTTTGGACGGTTGTGGTTAGCGATTAGTACAAAGTGTCTTTTAGTGGATAGCGATTAACTAATTCCAGCGAATTGCTTTTTAGCGATTAACTGGTTTTAGCGATTACTCACCAGCGATTAAACTATGTCTGCGTTTAACTAAATCCAGCGATTATCTTTTTAGCGATTAACTGGTTTTAGCGATTACTTTGGGATCAGCGATTAAGTTTGGGCTAGCGATTATCTTTGGATAGCGATTAAGTGTGATTTCAGCGATAAACTTTCGGACTTGTGGTGTTTTTATGATTGGCTAAGGTTGAGATTTCTTTGATTAGTTGACTACTTGTGCTTCGGGAAACGTTGTAACTTAAGTCATTTCGATTAATTTGAGTGTGATCGTTTCGATTAATTTGAGTGTGATTTGACGTTGTAAGTTATTACTTACGGCTTGACTTATCACAATCGAATAGATTGTTACTTGATTTGTCTCAACTTGATTCCTAGCACAAAGTGTGACTTATTTAAGTTCTCATTCTAAGTTCATATTGCATACTTCATCTTTCGGTTTTCTC
The DNA here is from genome assembly GCA_014162995.1 of Artemisia annua. Taxonomy (NCBI): domain Eukaryota; kingdom Viridiplantae; phylum Streptophyta; class Magnoliopsida; order Asterales; family Asteraceae; genus Artemisia; species Artemisia annua. The sequence goes on along the minus strand of LBNU01016615.1, from coordinate 117,572 downwards.
TGTTGACTTTAGTAAAATCCTGGGAAAGAATCTATATTTCGGTTTAAGTCACAAGTTGTAAAATCCCGTTAAAGACTACACCATGACTACTACGGTTTCTATTGATGATATCCAAGCTGCTGGGTCTGATACTCGACCTCCCATGCTCGAGAGAACTGACTATGAGTCATGGTCTCAAAGAATTCGTCTGTATTGTCAGGGCAAAGAAAATGGAGAGAACATTCTGAGATCGATTGATGAGGGGCCATTTCAAATGGGTATTACCAGGGATGTTATCTCCACTAGTGAAGATGGAATAGTCATCTTTGGAATTGACAGACCTCGTACTTACAATGATCTTAACGAAGCTGAAAAGAAACGCTATGATGCTGATATTCGAGCTTCCAACATTGTGATACAAGGGTTACCCAAAGACATCTACAAACTGATTAACTTCAACACTGAGGCCAAAGCCGTTTGAAACAATGTCAAAATGCTGCTAGCTGGTTCAGAACTTACCAAAGAAGATCGTGAATCTCAGTTGTATGATGAATTCGAGCACTTCAAAATGAATCCCGGTGAAAGCATCAATGACTACTATGTCAGATTCCACAAGCTTGTGAATGACATGAGAATGATCAGAATGACAATGCCCAACATCCAACTCAACTCAAAGTTTGTCAACAATATGTCACCAGAATGGGATCGGTTTGTCACAGCTGTGAAGTTAAACAAAGGACTCAGAAACACCAACTATGAACAACTCTATGCTTACCTGCAACAACATGAGAAACATGCCATGTATGATCGTCAGCTGAGAGAAAAATTCCATCCCTCAAATGATCCTCTTGCTCTAATCTCCAGTGTTCAGGGACTAAACCAATCCTCAATTGATTCAATCAATCATCCTACTGCTCAAGCAACACAGAATCAGTCTTCCCTTGGTCAAACATCCATGCAATCATCAAGTGTCAAGACTAATCAACAAGACTCTGGGAACTCTCACATTGACAATAGGATTGATAATCTCTCCAACCAAGTCTCACTGTTGGTTCAACACTTCAGGAATACACTTCCTCAAATCAACAACCAACTCAGAACCTTGTCTAACCCACGTAATCTTGCTGTTGTGGAAGATGGGCGTATTATGGTTCAAGGAAGGCAAAATGTCCGAGGAAATGCTCAGAATAGGATGGGGAATGGTAATCAAGGGCAAGGAAGACAACCCAAGTGCTACAACTGTGGTGGGTTAGGTCATATTGCAAGGAACTGCACTCAACCAAAACGTCCTCAGAACTCGGATTACTTCAAGGATAAGATGTTGCTGATGCAAGCGCAAGAGAATGGAGTTTTGCTGGATGAGGAGCAACTGTTGTTTCTTGCGGGTGATGAGGGGAATTCTTTTGATGCTGATGTGGATGATCAACCAGTTCAGGATCTTGCTCTCAACAACCCAAACATCTTCCAGGCTGAAGATTGTGATGCCTTTGATTCTGATGTTGATGATGAGCCCACTGCACAGACCATCTTCATGGCCAATCTTTCATCTATAGTCACATCGCCACAGCAATCGGGTTCTCCCAAATCATCCATCATTTCTGAGGTACTCAAATTGTATGACACATATGAAACATGTGCTGTTCCAAAGATTCTCAATGAAGTACATCAGACTAGTGTTGTCACGCCAGATGATGTTGATTTGAAAAACAACAATGTTTCCTCAAAACAACAACATGTGGATAACAACAAAGAATCTGATGAACCTAGTAGAGCATCTTTCGATACATATGTTGATAATGTGCTGCACAAACAAAGGACTCATAACGAAGTAAAACACACAGACATTGTTGATTCAAATTCTGCTGATATGGGTAATAGAAATGTTATCCCATATGAACAATATATGAAACAAAATGCCGAGTCTGTTTTACCAAATGATGACTCCTCTGTTGATAATGACATGAGTGAATTTGATGAATACACTACTTTTATACCTGATGATACCGTGACCAATAGGATTAAAATTCTTAAAGATCAGGTGAATATGTATCAACAATGTGCAAAATTTGAGTTAACCGAATGAGAGCAGAAAATGGATTGGCAAATGTGTGCATACATTACCGAAAGAAACTTAAAGGAAGAAGCATTAAGAATGGAAATAAAATCTTTACAAAATCATGTTGATCAAACTGTTAAGCAAAAACAGGAGATTTAGGAAAGTGTAACCACACTAAAACTAGATTTTCAAAGTAAAGAAACTAAACTCCTAAGTGACTTTTCCAACTTGAAAGCCTTAAAGAACAAACTTGAAAATAAATTGTACACACAAGGCCAAACCATTCAAACTGCTCAAATGATGCATAAGCACATTAAGTTACGTGATGAACATAGCAATAAGGATGTAAGAGTGCTTAAAACTAATTTTCTTAGGAGCGCTAGTGCCTCTCAACCTGCCTTATATGATGCTAAAGTGATGCTTACACCTAATCATGCCCCCTGATATGCATAATAATGAGGAAATTAATGAAATTGAATCAGTAAATAGAGAAAGATTTGAGAATAAAATGAAGGATCCCAAGAGCATTAAAAAACCTGTCAATGTTAAGCCCCATAATTACTATGAACAGAATAGATTGACGGTTTTTGTGCCCCAAACTAGGTTAACACCTGAACAGATCTTTTGGTCTTTAGACGATGAGAAAATGAAAGCTGAAAAGCTTAAGGCAACAACTCCCCTTAAGATTGCAACTCCAACGGTGTATCCTCCCAATACACCAATGCACCTAGTTCAGTTAGCTCTTCCCACTCAATGTAAAACTCTTATTAGCATATACGTTCTGTATCAAATGTTTGCTGAATTCGACAAAACATGTAAAAAGAGAATTACACCAACGGGAATTACTGAGGGCGAAAGGGGGTTTGTATTAACAAAAGAGTGTTACCTTACAGAAGTTATTCCATTTTTTAAACAAATCAAAGAACATTTTGAAGGCTTGCAAACGTCTCTTAAATATGAGATTAATGAAATGAAAGATGTGTTTAAAAATCTGGAACTTGAAGGAAAACAAACTGCAATAGACCTTCAACATAGTGAAATTGCGAGGAAGAATGCCCTCATCATGAATGATAATTTAATTGCAATGTGCATTGCTCAAGATGTGTTTTATACTGTTACTGATTCTTCTTTAACTGCTTGCTAATTTCATGAAATGTCTGTTGCATTAAACATTTTCCAGAATCGTGTTGTTGAGCTTGAGAGGGAGAATTTAAGTTTGCAAGAAAAAATTCAAAATGATGATCATGATAACATGATCAGGAATTTTTCGAAATTAGAAGTTAATAATCTCAATTTGCAACGAAAAATTCAAGCTCATACTAACACGATTCATAAGTTGAGGGCTCAAATTGCCCAATTGAAATCTCATAAGAGTGATGTAATTGAACCCCAGAAACCTCCGTGTTTAGATTCTCAAAATTTTCAACTCCAAAACATCATCAAACATCTCAAATATGAAAATGATTGTTTTCAAGCTGAAAACTCAAAGGTCAAACAACATTACAAAGAGTTACATGATTTAATTAAGATCTCACGTGACAAATCCAATGAGAAAATAACGTCTTTGTTAAATGAAATTGAGAATCTAAAGACTCAGGTGAAAGGGAAAATGCTTGTCACTGCATGTGATAGCATTCTCTCTATGGTCGGTAAATCTAAAAGAAATGCATGTGATGCTGTAACTATTCCTCTTCCCCTTAGGAATAATGCGTTTGTCAATAGTGAGTACCTTAGGTATCTTAAGGATTGCCTTGACATGCTTTGTGAGACCGTGGAAGAGGTTAGAATAGTGAGACCTGCTGATAATGCCATCCTTGATGTTTATTATCTCACCAATAGATCATATGAACTCTTAGATTATGCCATTGGTACATGTCCCAAAGTTGTTAGCATGCGTGATAAGATTATTGAACCGTCCTCTAAGGATAAGAACAAGCATGTTGCCTTTAATGTACCCGTGACATCATCTGAACTTAACACACCTCATACACAAAATCAAACAGCAGTACCACGATCTAATGTTCCCATCGTTAAATCTACAGGAGTAAACATTGACACCAAAGCTAGCGGGTCAAAGCCTAGTTGCAATACAAGGAATGATAGGACTTCGCCAGCTAAGAATGCTCAAGGGAAGAAAGTAGAAGACCACCTTAGGAACAATAAGACTGATCTGAATGATATGAATCGTGTTGATTCTGGTATTAGCTCTAGGCGTACTGTAATTAATTCGAATTCTGATGCTACTTGTAAGATCTGTAATGATTGTTTAATTTCTGGTAATCATGATGAGTGTGTTAAGACATTTTTGAATGCTTCTAAATTACTCCCGGTCAATAATGCTTTGAATCATAAAATTGAAAACCGTGTTTGGAAAGCAACAGGAAGGAAGTTTTCTAATGTTGGCTATCATTGGAGACCCACTGGAAGAAAATTTGCCCGCTAACTAAACTGCCCAATTTTAGGCTTTCCAATGTTAGGGTATGGAAGGAAACTGGCAGGACTTTTCCTCTAGGAACACAATGTGATAACCATAAGTCTAGTGCCTCCACATGTCATGATATGTCTAATGTTACCACTGAACCTTCTACCTCTGTTTTAAGTAATTATGCTTGTGCTAACCAATTGGATCCCACTTGTGTTTGGGGATCCACGTTTTTCAGTTATCCATATCTGTCTGGTTTCAAATGCAGGTCGTACAAATCGTCCTGTGGTATTTGGACTCAGGCTGCTCAAAACATATGGCTAGGGATCGCTCGCGGCTCAGAAATTTCGTGAAAATTTTTATCGGGACTGTTAGATTTGGGAATGATCATTTTGGTGCGATAATGGGTTATGGAGATTATGTGTTTGGTGACAACGTGATTTCTAGGGTATACTATGTAGAAGGGCTTGGGCAAAATTTGTTCTCCGTTGGTCAATTTTGTGACTCAGATCTTGAAGTAGCCTTCAGAAAATACACTTGTTTTGTTAGAAAATTGGATGGTGTGGATCTTCTGAAAGGTAGACGAGGCTCAAACCTCTACACTATATCCATTGAAGACATGATGCGGTCATCACCTATTTGCTTATTGTCTAAGGCATCCAAGAACAAGTCATGGTTGTGGCGTCGTTGTTTGAATCACTTGAACTTCAGTACCATCAATGAGCTCACTCGTAAAGATCTCGTTCGAGACATGCCCCGGCTGAAATATGAAAACAATCATCTTTGTTCCACTTGTCAGCTAGGTAAAAGCAAGAAACAGTCTCACAAACCCAAAACTATCAACACCATTAAGGAAGTTCTTCATACCCTTCACATGGATTTGTGTGGTCCAATGAGAGTGCAAAACATCTTTGGAAAAAGATATGTGTTAGTGGTCGTTGATGACTACTCTCGGTTTACATGGGTTAAGTTCCTCAGATCCAAGGATGAGACACCTGAAATCATCATCAAACTCATCAAGCAGCTGCAAGTTGGGCTCAATAAAACTGTCAGATTCGTTCGCACAGATAACGGAACTGAGTTTGTTAATCAGCAACTTACTCAATTTTATGAAAACCTTGGAATTAGTCATCAAAGGAGTATACCTCGAACACCTCAACAGAATGGATTCGTTGAAAGACGAAACCGTACCCTTGTAGAGGCCGCACGAACCATGCTGATATTATCCAAAGTTCCTATGTTCCTCTGGGGAGAGGCAATTGCAACTGCTTGTTACACTCATAACCGATCACTGATACATCCTCTTCACAGCAAAACCCCCTATGAGCTGGTGCACGAGAGAAAACCAGATCTCTCATTTCTTCGAGTTTTTGGTGCACTATGTTACCCAACCAATGATAGTGAAGACTTGGGAAAGCTTAAGGTAAAAGCTGATATTGGAATTTTTGTTGGCTACGCATCTAACAAGAAGGGTTATCGAATCTACAACAAAAGATCCCGAAAAATCATGGAAACCATCCATGTCACGTTTGATGAGTTGTCCGAGCACACGGCTCTTGAATACTCAAGTTTTGGACCCGCACCTAATCTTTTGATTCCTGGACCAATTAGTTCGGGACTTGTACATTCTTCCACCACTGATGCTCCTTATGTGCCACCCACTAGTGAGGACTTGAAGAAGTTATTTGATCCAATGTATGATGAGTATTTTGAACCTCAACAGATTGTCGAACCAGAACCACAAGTCATAGGTCCTGATGCTGCTGCTAATGATGTACCTCAACCTACAAATGGGCCTTCCATCTCCATCTCTCTTAGTCAAAATGCTCCATCATCCAGTCATACTCAACCCACTCTCACCGATCAATCTTCTTCAATTCCTCAAGGAGCCGCATCTGAAAATTCTCTTGAAGTGAATCCCTTTGCTCAACCGCCTGATGAACCTTTTGTCAACATATTTGCCCCTGATCCATCCAATGTGGCAACCTCTTCGGAAGAATCTAATACTGCTACATCTGTCCTCAGTCATCAACTTCATGAGCACATCAGAAAATGGACAAACGATCACCCAATTGACAACATCATTGGTAATCCATCTCGCCCCGTATCCACACGTAGACAACTTGCCACAGATGCCTTGTGGTGCTTCGTCAGCTCCATACTGTCTAAAGCTGAGCCGAAGGATTTTAAAGAAGCTTTGACTAAAGCATCCTGGTTCACTGCAATGCAAGATGAAATTCATGAATTTGACTGACTTGATGTATGGGAATTAGTGCCTCCTCCTGACTGTGCTATGATTATCGCTCTCAAGTGGATCTTCAAAGTGAAGCTTGATGAATATGGTGAAGTTCTGAAAAACAAGGCTCGGCTAGTGGCCAAAGGATACAGACAAGAAGAGGGTATAGACTTTGAAGAATCATTCGCACCCGTGGCTAGAATTGAGACCATCAGAATCTTTCTTGCAAATGCAGCTAGTCAGAATATGATTGTCTATCAAATGGATGTGAAGACTGCTTTTCTTAATGGTCAATTAAAGGAAGTGGTATATGTAAGTCAACCTGAAGGGTTCGTTGATCCAGAACGTCCTAATCATGTCTATCGCTTGAAGAAGGCACTTTATGGACTCAAACAGGCACCCAAAGCATGGTATGACACTTTGTCCAAATTCCTTCTAGCCAACAAATTCACCAAGGGTGTTGTTGATCCTACATTGTTCACCAGAAAGTCGGGCAAGCATCTACTCCACGTTCAGATATATGTAGATGACATTATCTTCGCCTCTTCAGATCCTTTGGAATGTGATCGTTTTTCACAAGAGATGAGTACATAATTCCAAATGTCCATGATGGGGCAAATGTCATTTTTCTTGGGGTTGCAAATCTCTCAAAATCCCCATGGTATCTTCATCAATCAATCCAAATATGCTGTTGAAATCTTGAAGAAATTTGGATTTGAATTATGTGAATCAGTTGACACTCCCATGGTAGAGAGATCAAAACTGGATGAGGATGTTGAGGGGGCTCCAGTTGACCAAACAAAGTACCGTAGCATGATTGGATCTTTAATGTACCTCACAGCTAGTAGGCCAGATCTTCTATTTGTTGTTTGCATGTGTGCTCGTTATCAATCCAAACCCACCAAAAAGCACTTAGAAGCAGTCAAAAGGGTCTTCAGGTACCTTCAAGGGACTACTCACATGGGCCTTTGGTATCCTAAAGACACTGCTATGGCCCTCACTGCCTACTCTGATGCTGATCATGCGGGGTGTCAAGATACTCGTCGAAGTACTTCAAGTGGTGCTCAATTTCTAGGAGATAAGCTTGTCAGCTGGTCATCAAAGAGGCAAATGAGTACGTCGATCTCCTCCACTGAGGCTGAATACATTGCCATGTCATCCTGCTGTGCTCAAATCCTTTGGATGAGATCTCAACTATCTGATTATGGCTTTGTATACAACAAAATTCCGATGTACTGTGACAACAAAAGTGCAATTGCTCTTTGCTGCAACAACGTCCAACACTCCCGATCAAAGCACATTGATATTCGACATCATTTCATCAGGGAATAAGTGGAAAAAGGGATTGTGGAACTTTACTTTGTGAGGACAGAATTTTAGCTGGCTGACATCTTTACTAAGGCACTTCCCAGAGAACGGTTTCAATTCATTCTCCCGCGTCTTGGAATGAAGAGTATCTCCCCTGAGTCACTCAAAAGGCTTCAGGAAGAAAATGAAGAGTAATGGATTCGCTTCACATATTCTTGTACATATTCTTTAAAACCAAAAAGAAAAATACAAAAATATAAAAAATCGAGAAAAACCATAAAAATTTGAAAAACACAAAATACCAAAAATAGCTTCATCCTAGGCATGTCTTCTGCTTATCGATAACATTTTAAGTTTCCATAAATGTCATTCAATAATGGCATGGGACTCTAAATGAAGCTCGAGCAGAAGTTATATTAACCGGTTAAAACATGTCTTTTCGGCTTGCTATTACTTCAGATAGCGACCCGCTCTTATCCTTGGGGAAAACACGTCGCCAAAAAGACGGTTGATCCTCTCACCGGGTGAAGTTCACTCGGGCATGGATTACTTTATATTCATGTTTCTTCGAAATGATGTATGCTTCAGTGCATCATTTCTAGTAAAAGAAGAGAAGTCTTCTTTCATCCCAAAATCTATCTCTTATGATTCTTCAAGAGAGTTTTTGTAGTTTACAAGGTGGCTATTGGACTTAAATTTTCACAAATACCCTGCCGCTCAACTTAATGACTCTAACTCTTTAAATAGAAAACGGGTCATTAATTGAGGGGGAGCGTATTTGCTCAAAATTTCTGCACCTTTAAAAACTTTGTGCACCAGCAGCAGTGAAAAAGTGTCTCAAAAATCAGTACATGTTAAAATCTGACCACATTTTCTCCCATATTTCTAAACTCATTTAAATCAATTGGGATCACAAAATCTCAAATGATTTGAAATTTTTGATCGGGGGAGAGAATGTGATTTAAATATGAAATCTGATTTAAAATGTGATGTTTTTGGACTATAATGAACGCTCTCCCGTATGTGCTAAAATTTTTAAGGTTTTTAAACTTGAACCAATGCACATATTGAGGGGGAGCAAAATGAGTTGTGTGATGAATAATAATTTTGGCATCTCATTTGAGCGTGGCTCAGATTTGACTCATGAATTGATGAAACACAAACGTTAGAATTCGAAAGGAATTATCCAAGTAGAAAGTACCGTTTCGAGAAACTCTTATTAGATGTGTACTTTGACGGGTCTAACTTCCTTTTTAAGGAATGTTAACAACTTCAAGTTAGTTATTAGGGCTAGTTATCACCTAAAAGCTGATAATGGATCCCTTTAACTAAGCAACGTAAACGTGTCCCTAGGGTATACGTCTATTAAGAGTGAATCAATTCAAAAGTGCAACTCACCCCGACATGTGCAAATTTCAATCAAAAACCTATGAGCACATGTTAAGGGGGAGCATTTGAAAATCATAAAACTCTCAAAGTGTTAGAAAAAATGTGTTTCTTAATCATGAACACTTTGAGAGACTTTTCAATGATTTGGTCGATGGCAACATAGGATAGTCATGAAGTTATAAGGTGGCTAAGGTTAGGAAAACCGTCCTATGATCCGCCAAAACCGGAGGGATCTACCAAGGACAATACCGAATAGATAGTATTAGAAAGTCCTTAGGTATGATTATGAAAAAAAAGGAGATAAATGAGAAAGGAGAAAGAAGGGGTTGAAGAATTAAAAAGAAATGAAATGAGAAAGGGTGAAAAGAAATAGCCCTCCCATTATTCAACCTTAGGGCAGAAACCGGGTTCAATTCATATGCTACTGATTGTTACTAAGGTAACATCGGTATTGAAGACAAGACGTCATGGACCCAGTGACGCACTGCACTAAACCTTCTAACCACTCAAGTTCTCTCAAAAGAGCTTGTTTCATTCTCACGGGGAACCCTGCATAATCTATCGACCGCTCATTACGAGCTATGTTGATATTGAAACAGGAGACACCGCTCCAGTCTCCGACGACCAAATAATGCACTTTTCGAGTCTAGAGCCACGAGATGCATCAAAAGATCTCATAGGAACACGTGCTACTTCTACCTTGGTTGGTCAACATTAAGGACACCAATGGTAACTTTATGAGTCCTACGCTGATCTTAGCAATCTGCCAAGAACACTTACGAGGGAATACGTATGTAATTTCCAGTGATTGAGTGGAAATTCCTGCCACAGACAGCCCTGAAAGCAGGTCACTTCGGTAATCCCTTGTGGGTTACGCTTAGTGATCGCGGCGGTTTCAAAATGGTCTACAGTCGTGGAGTGATCTCCAGCGACTCACCTAATCGTTGATCTACTTCGGTAGGTCTTGTAAGCCCTTTCGAGGGTATCCGATTTAGGAACGTCCTTGGTAAGGTTTAGAGAAAGTTTTCACACTATGCTGTTAACAATCTCTAAGTTCAAACCTGTAAGTGCCGGACGTATTATTTGCTAACTGTCTTATGCAGGAACTCTTGGCGGATGTTGCTGATTGCTGAAAAGATGCCGATTCATCACCTCATGCTCACACTTCAACATCAAATTCAAAGAAATCATGATCATGGAATGGGCTTCAACTATGCTTCCACAACTCTGATGCAGAAGATCATGATCCAGAAAAGTGTGAGCATGACAACACAAAGATAGTCGCAACTTCACAATAGAGACACTTCTACTCAAAGATGACTTGAAGCTACTTATTTGGATGATGAACACGAAGCAATGCCAAAGATCATCCTACATATTAAGCAAGTCATCTAGAGTCCGCTGCTGAACGCACAAAGTTCTTTACACTGAAGAATCAACAACTACGAGCTACAAAGATATCTATAAAGATCTCAATGCTAGAATTCAAGATTAAATTTCTGGGGTGACCTCCCTTAGGGGGAGATTGTTAGGAATACTTTTTTTCCTATAGAAGATTCGGTCACCCCTAGTATGTTAAAGCATTGTATAGCTCGTAGAATTCATTATAGTAGTTAATACGTAGCTTAGTTTTAGTTATTATTCGTGGTGTCGGGTCGGGTCTTTTACCCTCTGTCAGCCCGCTCCACAGCCTAGTAGAGGCATTCATCCATTGTAAGTATAAATACCTTCTCCCACCAAGGGAGAAGGTTGGGCCTTTTCATTCTAGTAATCATATGCTCTTGTTCTTTCTCTCTCTAAAAGGCTCCCTACATCTTTCTTTCTCTCTCTAACTTTCTATACCATACGATCCATATAACCACAAAGACCATACGTGTATTATGATTTAGTGTGTCCTACATAAACTTATTCCAAACACCCCTTTTCTCTTATAAAACACACACACACCATTGACACAAGAAAAGTTCTTTATAGACCTCATTTTCTTCCTAGATCAAATTAACCAATCACAGCCCTCTATTTTTATCAAAACAAAAATACCTACTTTTATCCTTTTCTAAAGAATTAAATATCTTACAAATCGTTAATCGTTAAACGAAAAAAATCATATATACGACGAGAATTAAATTAGTNTGGTGGGCTTGTTGGGTTAGCTTTTGGAGTGGGGTCACCCTTGTGTGTCAGTTCTGTATCCTGTGCCGCATTCTCATATCTCATGCGTTTGTAGCATGTGAGAAGTCTTAGTATTTGTGTTTGGCTTTGTTTTTTTGTAAGGGGTGCTGTATAGTTTGTATATGGTGTTGTGTGCCTCTTGGGGCCTGTCCCATCAGGTTGTTGTCTGTTTTAGTGGTTTTAATAAAGTGCCTTTCAAAAAAAAAATTGATTGTAGATGTATTTAACTTAGCACTTTTTACTATGTTGCATAACATTTTTTTCCCATTAAATGTGTCGATATTGTTAAACTTCCTAAGTCGTGTACTAAGTGAGCGGATTAAAGCAAATGACGCTTACGTGTCACGTATTAGTAAAAAATTAGTGATTGTTCCATACTTCCAGCCACGTCATCTTACTAAACTTATTCCAAACACCCCTTTTCTCTTATAAAACACATAAAAAAACACACACACACCATTGACACAAGAAAAGTTCTTTATAGACCTCATTTTCTTCCTAGATCAAATTAACCGATCACAGTCCTCTATTTTTATCAAAACAAAAATACCTACTTTTATCCTTTTGTAAAGAATTAAAAATCTTACAAATCGTTAATCGTTAAAAGAAAAAAATCATACCATCATGACGAGAATTAAATTATTTTTCTATAGAAAGGCACTTCTATGTACTTTCGATGAATTTTTTTTTTCGACTTTTTTTGAGAGTGTTGAAATTTACGTCTGGAAAAACCACATGTGATTTTATGAAATTACATTCACGTGATTTCTAACATACAAATCACATGTGATTTGTGAAATCACACGTGATTACTAGCATACAAATCACATGTGATTTTTCCAGACGCAAATATTAACAATAGAATAAAACTCAAAAAAAAAAAGTTCATCGAAAGTATATCGAAATGCCCGTCTGCTAAAAGAAAAAAAAAATCTCGTCGAGATGGTGTATTTTTTGTCGCGTAAGCATTTACCGTTTGCAAAATATTGTATTTTCATCCAAAAAAAACTTTTTTTTTTTTAATAGAAAAATAGATGACCAGAATTGGTTCATGATCTATAGAAAATATTAGGTTTATAATAATCTCAACTCATCTCACATTCTAGTTCTATGACAAATGCAACACCTAATTTGGCTGCTTCTGTTAGAACCTTGGTTATTTGTTGTGAAAACCTAAACTGCTTTTCTACAAACACAATTAATCAATCATCAATATATATAGTTGGATACTCACGCAAGTAGCGTGAAAATGTAATTAAAATTCTCGGCATGAAATATTATGTTAAGCTTATACGTTTTTCGTGAATATAACTTTACTAGTTGCGAGAATTTTAGGTTGAAATATGTTAAGACATATTAATTGAACTTTTTCCCCTCCATAAAAAGTTGAATGAAATTGTAAGTCAAGTATTCTTGATCTTTTTAATTTGTTTTCCATATTTAGTTATTTACATTGACCTTTATTAATTTTCATAAATCAGTTGCTCTAAATCTTGGCTTGATTTAACTTTAAAGAATACTCATTTCGTTCCAATATTATTATCCAGCTTTCCTTTTTAATTTGTCCTAAAATAATTGTTCATGCCTAAATATAGAAGTTGAAATAGTTTAACTTTACTTTACTACCCTTAATCAAACTTATTATTTACAAAGTTAAAGGAAATCATTGATTAATAGTCAAAGGGCAAAACTGTGTTTTGGTGGCTTTTACAAAAATCAAAACAGTAAATTTATTTTCATTCATATGTGTGTCTTTTGTCAGGAGATAATAAATTTAAGATGAATGGAGTATATTAAAATTTCAAATTAAGAGTTTTGACTTTTTAGCATTTATGTTTTGTAAGTCGTTAAGATCTAACGTCAACTAAATCTATACTACATATAGAGGAACCAACTTCTACCGATATATGTAATAAGATAATATTTAATGCATTTAAAAAAAATACAAATTAATATGCGATATGTAAAAATAGTTAATGTTATGTATAATACATTAAACAATAATAATCCTATACACAATTATTTAAAACATTCATTGATGTAAGTTTGGGGCAACTTTTATATGGCTATGGACATTTAAAAAAATATGAGAATTGGATATTCAAAAAGCACTTATCTACGTATGTATTTTAGTATAAGTTTTAATGAAATCCTAATCATTTTGCTAATAAATTTGATTGGAAAAAATCATACATTTCCTAGTACGAAGATTTTCAGGTAATTTATAAGCATGAAAATATGTAATTTTTCAATACCGTAAATTACATATTCATAAACACTGCTTGAATGTCATGTATAAATTTATTAAACATATATTGCACGAACTAATGTATGATACTCTATGTTTACATATTATATAATATTGTGACGAATATTACAGAGCATCTACTGACTAACAAGTACCTTTTAACGACAATAATCACAACCTCGATATACTATTAACTACCGTTTTCTTATCACATTGCATTGTGATGCATGTTTGACATTTTTATATGAAATAGTATGATGTAAAGTTATTCTCAAAAAAATTCACCATGCATACTATTATTATGAAAAACATATAATCAAAAATATTGTTAGCCAAAAAATTTGATATGTGATACTAGCCGTCGTAACATGCGGATACCCACTATTGAGAAAAAGTAATACAATTGATTGCTCGTGTAAAGTCAGCTAAGCCATTGAAAATAGAGTATAATTTCTGTTCCAACTATTCTATATGTTCCTCTTTATTCTTAATATTCACAATATGATTATACTTTAACTCAAGCATCTAACATTCAAATATTATTAATATGAGATAATTTGTACAACGCTATAATTACACTGGACACAAGACCCATTTTCAACAATTACATCGTATTAAAAGAAACTCATTTCGCTCATTTCTATCGTCTCCCTTTCGCTTGATGTAAATAAAATATCAAACAAAAAGTAGTATATGCTTTCTGCGAAGTGATTTGTGAAATGTACAAATCTGCTTGACCTATTGTGCGATAATCAGTAATAAAATGGTTTATAAACAATAATCATTAACTTTAGTTCTTCATACTTAGTGACGAACTGACTAATAGTTATAAGGTGCAGTTCATCAAAACTATACAAGACTTGACACTATTTTGGGCGATGTGTTCATGACGTCATGGTAATACCGCTCACTAATAACTTCAAAATCTACCAAAAAGATTGCTTGTGTCAATAATAGTATAAACTAACTTTTTATCATGTTTAGGTAGCTAAAAAACACAGAAATTAAACAAGCAAAGTATGTGTTTTCCTGTAAAGTCAAATTCTAATTTCGATGAAAGTAAGAGTTGATTTAAAGTCAAATTCTAATTCCAATGAAAAGTAAAAGTTGATATGACGTTCATAGACCGACAAGAAAAGAAACTAGACAAAAATTGCCCCACAAATAGTAGCAAGAATAATTAGTGAAAATGAATCGAATAATCTAATATGATTGTCACATTATTATTGCTAATTAATCATAAGATTTGCTGTATAGAGCTTTAAAGGAATGTTTGGAATATTTTTCATAATTTTGTTCCGACTTTTGACCATGTAACAACTTAAAGGAATTAATTGTTGGCATTATTTAGCTTATCATCATTGACATCACACTAAACACACTATCAAAGCATATCTAATCAAAAAGTTACAATTACCTCTTTAACTGTATGTTAATCTGGAGGTTACTTAAGTAAACTGATGTTACATTGATCGCAGAAACTGACCTTTTTGTGGTCACAAATCTGAAAAGGTCAGCAGTGGTAGCTAAATAAAGAGATCAAGATTCTATGTGCCTAAACCGTTGCGCTTGATCAACAATGACTAATTATGTTGAGATGACTCTTTGCAGACTCTACTATATCTACCTACAAGAACTAAGATCGCTGGTCACAAATCAAAACGATTTCTATCTCATCCCAGAATCATCTTACAAAAGATTCATTCACGTCAATGAAAACACTAGCATATGATCCTTTAAATTCTGGAGAATGAGCTTCATTTTCATATACTCCCGCCCTATAGTTCCTAGCATCAAGTTCTTTGGCAGTTTCTTCAAGTTCTTTTCTCACAATTGTTCCATCTGTTAGATGTGATTTGTTAGAAAGCATATTCAAACGAAAATTTTAATGCCTTATAGCAGTATACACATATATTGAGCCTTAAGATGATCATGGTCTCAACGATTAAACAGGAGACATCCAGCCTAAACCTAAATTCTGAATACTACAAACAGAGTATCAATTATATCATACAAGACTTAGCACTTTAATCCTACAGTCAAATGATCAATTTAAGAGATATACTTTAATCAGGTGTCTAGAGCGGGATTAGTTTATCTGCATAGAATGGGTTTATATGGATGGTCATGTTTGCTACTCCCTTGCTGCAGAAGTTGCAAGATTATTTAACTTTACTGATGCTTCAATAGTAAGCAATCTCATAAACTAAGCAACCAGTTACTCAATATTTTTCAGAAGTTTCAGAGCTGTTCCAATATGATTCTGGAAATACAAAAATAAACCACAGGGAACAGTCATATAATCATGAAGTGCTGTGGTTATTAATAGCAGATTCACACCTAAAGATATATATTTGATAAGATAATGAATAACAGCTTAGCTTGTAACTTATAACTTATGTCTCTGGAACAGCAAAATAAAATATTACAAGGAAAAGAAAAGGGTTCCTCTGGCTGAAGTAATCAAGAATATGTGGGTTTATATTGGTGAAGCACAAGAAAAAGTATTTCACATAATCAAAGAGAACTGACCCATGTCATGGTCTCGTCTATACTCTATACCTAACATTTCTATAACATTTATACTAAATGTAATGATCCAGAAGGGACGACCAATTGCCTTATTTAGTGGCCAGCCTAAAATTATGTGAGTTGTAAGCATTGGTAAGGACATCGGAGATATGGAAGCAATAACTATGCCAGAAAGAAGCACTTGTGTCTTGTGGCAGCATTAGCTATGCTCTAGTGAGAATTAAGATGGCCACGGTCAAAAACCTCCATGATTTGGTTTGCACACTCTACTTATCTCTATAGCGGATATTTGTTTATGCGCTTACGGAAATTTTGATAAGCCCATGAGCTCAATTCTATCGCTTATGAGCTTGTCAACTTGAGCTTATAGCTTATTTAAGTTTATAAGCCAAGTTGACATGCACAAAAGTCCTAAAAAATGAGCTTACGGCTTATCAAATTTTCAATAAGCTCGTAAGCCCATCATATAAGCGAAGACAAACACCATTAATTACAAAAATCTTGATCACTCTAAACAACTTCAATCTCCTCCCATAATGTTAGTATAAAAAAAGTAAATCATTAGTGTAGGGTCTTTTATGTAATTCAGTAATAGTTGGTAGATTGGCATGTAATAAATACGTCGTTTGTTATGCTCACTACCCTCGCAACACTTGTATAGTTGAGAGGGGAGCAAGAATTCCAAGGGTTGGAACATTTGGTTGTAAGGTATAAATACCCCATCACCTCCTCCATTTAGAGGTGTGTGTCACTCTAGTAAAAGTTCCAATACTTCATTATGTTCTCTCTCTTTCTCTCTCTAGATTAGTAGTGTCCACACCCACTCTCTCTCTCTCTCTCTCTCTAGATTAATCTATACTTAGGTTAATTATAGGACAACGCATAATCATCTTATACTGGATTCATTCAGGTAACCAAAAACTCTAGATGAATTCCTTTGACCTTCCCAGCCTATTGTTTCCATCCTTAGATGTAATCTGTTAAAAAATTCAATGAAACATTTAATGCCTACTTATAGAGGACACCTTATTCAAGGCCAGAAAATCCATGGTCTCAATAAATATACAGAAAACATCAAAACAACTAACCTAAACCTAAATTCTGAAGATAACAAAGAGAGTACTAGTTATTTCAGAAGCAAGATCTAACACCTTGATCCTAGGATCAGTTTAATTGCTGTACGTTAACCAGACATGTCAAAAGTGGGATTTCTATGCATAATAGATGGTCATGTGACCATCTCTGCTACTCCCAGCTGCAGAAGCTGCTACAAGTTTTAGTTTTATAAATACTAATAGTAAAGCAAACTCAGAAAAGTAGATCGACATTTGTCAGAAGTTCAGAGCTGTTAGAATATGACCCTGGAAACACAAACATAAGCCACACAGAACGATATTATGGTCCTGAGGTTCTGTTGTGATTGATAGCAATATAGACATCAAAAACTTCAGAATAACTTTTTGAAACCTTAGCTTGTGGGGAAGACTTCAACTTGTGGTTGTTAAAAAAAATTCAAAAATGACAGATATCTAACCTTGTCCCAAAACCAATGATACTTTGAACGTAGCCAAATTGGTCCCTAAAGATATCGTATGATTAGATGATATTTCTTAAACAACTGTTTCGGATAGAGATTCTAAGTTGCTTTTGGAAGAACTAGCGGTGTAAGTTAGGCACTAACTTGCTTTTTTTACTACTTTTAAACCGTGAGTGATGGTCAAAAACACAAGTAAAAGAACTGTCTACTTTCATGAAAACAATAACAAAAAGAAAGATAAAAACATGGTAAGATCATTTACCCAACGCAAAGTTTATTTATAATATGGTTGTTCCATCAAATACCACTTTTCTTTTCTACAGCTATTTATAACTATAATCCTTTAACTCAATCGAATACCAATTTTCTCTTTCACAGCTAATGTCAACCTAATCCAAGCCCGATGATTAAAAAATCATAACATCATAGCTAAAATGTCATGGGCGACTTTAATATTTCACTCTCGAGCTGGGTGTCTTGCAAACTAAGTTGGCCCTTTCGATACAGTTAGTTACCTTTCTGTATTNCATGAACCCTAATTTCCAAAATCAAACCAAACGTGTTTCTGGGTATGATTCGATCCTTGTATCATGTTTATAACATGATTCCGACCAAAACCCACCCATTTAATCACTCACGAACCCTAATCGTCGCTTTAAATGATTGTGGGCTATTGCCACGTGGGCCTAGCGATGTGGGCCCGCTATCGCCTCGTAGCGCGCTATAGCGCACGTAGCGCACGCTTTTGACAACTATGGTCATGGGCGACTTTATATTTCACTCTCGAGTTGGGTGTCTTGCAAACTAAGTTGGCCCTTTCGATACAGTTAGTTACCTTTCTGTATTACTTCAAAAAGGCTTCTTTTTTACTCCCCTTCTACTGGTAGGACTTCTTTCCTTTCATTAGCTTTCTTCAAATAACCACGAAGTCTTTTTTCTTTTTGAATATTTTATTGGTTTCCTTATCCATTTCCATATCAATAGGCCTTATTGTCAAGGAAGTGAAAGTAGCTAAAGTGTTGCAAACGTATTTGTCAAAAACTACTTATATTCAGTTCTTGACGAACTTGTATTGTTATTATCAGAATTCCCCCATGGTGTGTATCTTGTACTAGTTATTGGGCCAAGGTCCTCCAAGCTTGGGATCTTCTTTTGTGTAATTATTGAGTAAAGATTCCATCCAGTGTTGTCAAAAGCGAGTGCCTTGTGCGCCTAGGCGACAGGCGACGGCGACGCGGGCCCACAGCGCCCAAAACCCTAGGCTCAGGCTCACAGACATTTAAAGCGACGATTTGGGCCTAGGAGTGTGATTAAATGGGTGGGTTTTGGTCGGAACCATGTTATAAACATGATACAAGGATCGAATCATACCCAGGAACACGTTTGGTTTAATTTTGGAAATTAGGGTTCATGGTATGATTTGGGATTTTTTGATTTAGAGTGTTTTAATCCAATTAAGTTAGTGGGTTTTGGTCGTAATCATGTTATAAACATGATACAAGGATCAAATCATACCCAGAAACACGTTTGGTTTGATTTNATACAAGGATCGAATCATACCCAGGAACACGTTTGGTTTAATTTTGGAAATTAGGGTTCATGGTATGATTTGGGATTTTTTGATTTAGAGTGTTTTAATCCAATTAAGTTAGTGGGTTTTGGTCGTAATCATGTTATAAACATGATACAAGGATCAAATCATACCCAGAAACACGTTTGGTTTGATTTTGGAAATTAGGGTTCATGGTACGATTTGGGACTTTTTTGATTTAGAGTGTTTTAATCCAATTAAGTTAGTGGGATAGTGTTAGAATGCAGTGTGAATCTTATTGCAACCCTAGAATCTAACCAGAAACACAAAATGAATCAAAATCAAAGTTTTTTGCAACCCTGCGCTTTTTTTTTCTTTTCGGGCCCGCGCTTTTTATGCGCCTCTCGCCTAGGCGAGATTTTGGGTCTTTGCGCCTTGCAATCGCATTCGCTTTTGACAACTATGATTCCATCCCCCCTATGGCCTTATCTATATTCTATACGATCCTTTTCTTTTGATCATGGATTTCATCAAACCATAATAAGAGAATGTTTTCACCAATTTAACTTTTAAGGAATGATCGTTCTGCACATGATTACATTGGCTGCTATCACCAATTTAACTCTTAAGAAATGATCATTCTGCACATGATTACATTGGCTGCTTTCGCCAATTTAACTCTTTAAGAAATGATCATTCTGCACATGATTACATTGGCTGCTTAAAATATAGTCATACACTAGGCCTTATTTTCAGGGAAATGAAAGTATCTAAAGGTTTGCTAACATATTTGTCGAAAACAATTAGTATTAAGTTCAAGGTAGTCAAAAGCGAGAAAAGTGAGAAACTAGGCACTAAGACGAATCGTTTCCAATATATGGCCTTGATTTCAAATAGTCCATACGATTTACTGGGGCACCCAAAAGCGTCGCTAAGTCAGTAACCATGCGATGGACTTTTTGCATAATGGCTATTCTTTTAATAGAGCGACTCTTTTTTTGATATAGGTTAACTAATTATTAATTACACATTTACACTATTCCAAACCTGCCTTAACACTCTAATTTGAGTTAACTAATTAGTAATTACATAATTAATCCTCTAATACAAGATAACAATACTAGTTGTCAGTTGATTAGGAATTAGTTGATTACAAAGATAGTAGACTTTGAGTATTTGACTAAACATCTTCTTGTTTGGTATTCTTCTATTAGAAATAAAGATTTAAGGTAAGGTTTTTTTTTAAATCATTATTTTCATGTTAGACACTGTCATATACACAAAAGGTAAACTTCACTCAGGCCCTCGCTTTTTGTCGCCTCTCGATTTAGTCCCTAGGCAAGGCACATTGGCTTGAGATCACTTTCACCTTCAACTACCTTGATTCAGTTCCTAACGAACTCGTATTGTCATTATCAGAATTCTTCCACGGTGTTCATCTTGTACTAATTATTGTGCCAAGGTCCTCTAAGCCTAGGCTATTCCACGGTGTTCATCTTTTACTAACTTTACTGGTATTTGGTCTGTCTTCCATGTTTGACTCTCTATTCTCCATTTCCTGTGTCATGATCCAGCTTTCTTCTTGATCATAGTTAAGTGCTTACGATGTCAAGCATATACCTCTAAGTACAGTTGTATGGAATGGATAGCCACCTATGTAATCAATAGAATATTTATGTAAAACTTCTCCGTTACCGTTACTAACATGAGAAGGTTACCTAGAAGAGCAAAATCGCAGTAGTGATGCATGTTCACAGAAGTTCAAGAAATAAAGCTAAGCACTAGCGATAAATTGGGTGAAAGAGGGCGAAAACAATGATGCTATTAATATCTACAAAATTTTTACACAGAAAATTACGTCTTTTGTTTGGGTAAAGCCACACATACTCAAACCATGTAAAGCCCTACCTTTTAACAGAATCTCCTGGCATAATCAGCTCGTAAAACTTCTAATAAGCAAGCCTAAATTGTACATTGGGCTCAAAAGCGATATTCTGGACTGATTTTTTTCAGAGAGTACAAAGTCGTCAATTCGTCATGTTCTTGAAAATTTAAACGAAGTGCATAACACCTAGTTCTATTAGTCATCATATATGGATTACGAATTATTATCGGTCACTTAAACCACGATTCAAACTG
This sequence comes from Artemisia annua, assembly GCA_014162995.1. Classification (NCBI taxonomy): domain Eukaryota; kingdom Viridiplantae; phylum Streptophyta; class Magnoliopsida; order Asterales; family Asteraceae; genus Artemisia; species Artemisia annua. The sequence continues at coordinate 96,023 of LBNU01016615.1, read as the reverse complement.
TATATTACATTAGTAAAACTTTGACTATGTGCAAACCTCACATCTGCTTTTGGTTGCCATGTCCTAACTCCTAAAAAGCAAACGCCAAACAATCAAATTATGTAGCAAAAAAGCATTTAAGCAAGACAATAAACATTTTTAAATTCAAACCAGTAGACAAGTATATCAAATTGATAACTTCAACAATCAGAATAACATAACACAAGTTTGCATCATATAATTCTACAATCTCGTATAGTTTCAGAAATCATAACTCAATTACCTGAAACACGGCACCAATCAATACCCGATATCATCAGGATCACCAACATATTCCGCAATCTGCTCCAACTTAACACTCAACAACTCATGAGTATCCGCATGACGCACAACCGCAGTTTCCCTATCCATATCCTTCTCCTGTAAACTCCCGTAAACCCCCTTATACCTCCCATATAAAACCAGCACCGGCCCACCACGCCTCGGCAACGCCGTTTCCAAATCCTCCTGCTTAACCCCTTGTATAATTTCCCTTCCTTCATCCATCGCCACGTCACACGTCGTAGGCCCCACCACATCCACAATCTCGCCCTTTTTCAAATACAACCGCCCGCGTTTCAACTCCTTACTTATCACCCTAACCCTAATTCGACTATTCAACCAATTCCTTCCATTTCCAACACTCGTCTCTTCTCTCTCATACCTCTCTCGACCCCTTTTCCCACTCTTCGCTTCTCAACACTACCATTCTCCTTCCTACTTTTCCCGTCCCTCCGATCACGTCTATCACTACTTTTCTCATTACTAGGCGGGGCAGGCATATCATTAACAAACCCCAACCCTTGCTTATCATCCCGTCGCTTAAACTCAACCACTTTCACATCCTTCTTATTCTTCCCAACGCCCATCCCTTCTTCCCAACCGTACCCTTTCAACAACGCGGTCGCAAAATTCTCAACCGGCATTTCGTCAAACTCCTCTAAACCCCTATCCTCAGGCAAATTATCCAAATCCCCCCTCAACTTATTAATCATAATACTATCTATCGCACTACCCGACTTCCCCGTAAACACATTATCATCATTATCAACATTACTAACAACATTAACACTTTTATTACTAGGTGTAGTACCTTTTTTTCGGACGTTTAAGCCGTAAGTGAGATTCGAAGCGTCCGCGGGGTCGACGGAGAGAGACGAGGACTCGAAAGCGAGGTTCGGGTCGTCGGATTTGGTGGGGAGGTCTAAAGGTTTGGTTTTTGGGGTTCTCCAGTTGTTGGAGATGGGGGTGATGGTGGTATTGGGGGTGTTTGGATTTGGGTTTAGCGGGGGTTTAGATGGGTCGAATTCGGAGATGAATTGTTTTTGGGTGGGGGGTTGTTGTGAGGGTTTTTTTGATTGGGGTTTTTTATTTGAGGATTTTAATGAGAAGTTCATGATGGTATTGAGTGATTGATTGAATCGGATTGGGGGTGATTTTTGTGATTTGTGATTTGGGGTTTATTGGTTTTTAGGGCTAGGGTTCAGGGGAAATTGGGGAAGAAAGTGACGATGATGAAGTTTCTTTCTTTCTTCCACCAAGTTGGAAATTATACAATCGGTAGGAAATAAACCGGGGGTGGGATTTGCTTTTTTAACTTTGTATTTTGGTTTTTCGAAAAAAAGAGTGTTTTGGTCGAATCGGGTCAAAGCCGGGTAAAGGTTAAAAATAACATATTTAAATACGACCCTATTATTTATTTACTTTCGAGTTAGTCGGATTCGGATCAGCTCGGGTCCAACCGGATTAACCCGAATATGAGTAAAATATAATAATATTGCTTATTTGAACCCATTTTTATATAGATAATTTATAAAAATAATTATTAAAAAGGATTTAAAAAAAAAACTTATTCGGGTCAATCGGGTCGACCTGAACCCGAGTTAGCCTAACACTTTCAGCCTGACCCTATTTAGCATTCGGGTTACTCGGGTTAACACGAATACAATTATTGAGCCCGAGTAACTCGACCCAAATAGGCTTTTTTGGGTGGGTTCGGGTCGGGTCAAGCTTTTTGGCACCGCTAACTTCTATTAATTTGTAGAAAATTGTTGATAACCTACGACATGAATACTTGGAACCGTTTGCTCGAGTGACAGTTGGGATTGGCGCGATGAAAGCTCCAAGTGAGTCGAACTAAAACGAGGTCCTTCTCGAGCTTAGTTCAAGAGTTGTTTATGTATGGTATGTAAAACGTGATTTTGAGTTTTTTTTTAGAAAGGCAATATATTAAAAAGAAACCTCGGACGAGAACCAAAATACAAAACAAGGCGCCCCACCTCTCTTAAACAAGAAAATTAAAAGAGGATGAGACCCAAGGAAATAAACCTAACAAAACAAACACTCCTAATCAGCAATACTAAATCTTACCTAAAAAACTAGAACAATGCTCCCATAAGACCAATAACACAGCTACCCATTCTACTCAAGACACAAACACATTTCTTTCCAGAAATAAAATTCTTTTGTGGACATGAAACTAGTAGCATACAGTCTTGCAAAACTAATGACAGCCACTCAATAATAAAAATCAGACACCTTGTAGCAATCTTACTCCTGAACTTGATCCCAAACAGAAAAACGCTTACTGAAGTCGACTCTTTGTAGGGTCCCGTAACCATTGTTGCCAATCTATCTCTTTATATTTATTTGATCTTCGCGTAGTCCACTCATAGCTCTTTAGTTGAATGTCTTGAACGATTTTGTTAGTACTTGAAACCTTTTTACCGAATACACGAGCATTTCTTTCTTTCCATATGAAGTACCCGGTAATCCAAACAACCACTTGCCAAACATGATAATAATAAGTGGGGACATTAACGTTTCCATTTGATGAGAAGAATTCATCAAGAGAGAAAGCATTAACGACCCCTACCTTCCACCAATTAAAAATCCTCTCCCAAACACCCATGGCTAAATCACAAGTGATCAAGCAATGAGTACATGTTTCCACGATATTGTTACAACTTGGACAAAGAACCGAGTCCAAGTCAACACCTCTTCTATCAAGCTCCACGCGAACCGGTATTCTTCCTCTTAACGCCCTCCACACGAAAATGTTGACTTTCTTAGGCACTAACTTGTTCCAAAGCGTTTCACGGCCTCCATTATCCGGCACTAGGATCTTTTCCTCGATCAATCTTGACAATTCTTTAACCATGAACACACCATCTTCTCCAATCGCCCACTTCCAAGAATCCATACAATTATTAGATATAACAACATGTTGCAAAACATCAAGAAAATCCTCAAACTCGTTACTAACCCTCCCTCTAATATTTCTAGCCCAATCCCACATCCAAACCCATCTATTATCTACCCACACCACTCTCTCCATCACACTACTCTCCTTCCTTCTCTCCAAATGGTATAATCTAGGAAATCTATCACACAGACGTGATTCTGAGTTGATTGAGATGATTATGTTGTTTGGTTTCCCGGACCTTAAGATAAGATTGAGAATCTAAAGCTGGGGTAACACTTAAACAAATTAGGTGTGTAAATTCATTTTTTTGAATAAGTGTGTGAAATGGTAGAGAATAACGTGATTTTTTTTTTTTTAATAGGGAGGTTATGGGATAACCCCTTGTGATCAACAACCGTGGACATGCCACGCGTAGTTGATCATCTAATGAGCATACAATGATGACATGTGTCATTCCTTCCTTAGACTAGTACAATTCTCACATAACATGTCTGCTCCATATTGTGGTCGTGATATGATGTTAGACTAATATAAGGATCATCTGGTTATCGCTGATAGCTTACATGCCGGTTCGGGCTCATAATTAATGCAAATGCAAGTTGCATCAATCGCTTTATGTTGAGCCGTGCCAAGGCACGCTAGCATTAAATATTTACATGTGAAATATAAATAATATCATTCGAAATGACTTAAATATGATCAACTTGGCTTTTTTCTTTTTTTTACGTCATTGCTTATTTATTTATTTTTTCTACTTATTTATTAAGAAGAAATGCACATTTGGCTATTTCTCACTCAACTAATTCATGATTTTCTGCTTTAAAAAAATTAGAAAAAATAGTTTTTCATAAGTAGTACCAGCATCCAAAGATTTTCTTGAAAAGGAGAAAAAATAGAAGATAGAATTGTGTCGTACTTACAGGGGTGTTCCAAAAACCAGAGAAACTGACAAATCTAGTTGAACCGCTCAATACGAAACAGAAAAAATCAAAAGCGTAAAAACCACTTTTTACGATTCGACTTTGGGTTCTTAGTTTAGATACCCGTGGTTAACCGAACTAAACTGTGTTTAATATACATGAATGTTTTTTACACAATATTCAAATAATTATAGAAGATTTGATTATATTATTGCGCCACTTTTATTGTATAACGAATTTTTTCTTATTAATGTAAACATCGCTAAACTTCTATGTGTGAATACTGTTTGATGTGGTCGTAGGTTGTAAATATCGAACAAATATTTATTGTTAATATGTTATGTTGTTATGTATGCTTATTTGAAAGCAATTATTGCGACCGAATAAATTTAATGTGACTTTAATCTATCTAATGTTATTTACTTTGACTAAAATGACATTTTATGTTTTAAAACATGTTATTGTTCATAAGTTAAACTCGATTAAACGTCTAAAATGATTAATCGTGACCTGAACCACAAGTAAACGCTCATTTAAGGTACACGCATGTCCAATTACCCGCTTAGTACGGTTCGCTTTCGAGTAGTAAAATGAATTACCTGCTCCGCGATGGATAATATAAATCTTCCAACTAATCGTACTGAACCGAACCACCTCGTGAACTCGTACCGAATAAAATGAGGGTGGGATTTGCTTATTCAGGGTTGTTTGGTAGGGGGGTATGACTATGGAATTCATTATAGATGATTTGTTTATAGGTTTGGTTGTTGAAAATGGGAATAAAACACATAAAATGTCCCACAATTCTAGCTTAGAACGACGTCGTATGTAGCAAACATGTCCAAGAACACGAACACATAAACTAGTTAAATTCCCTCCTTATCTTTCCAACCACATTAACAAACATGTCATCAGTACCCCTACCCTCATCCTGCATCTCTTCAACATCCATAATAAAAAACCACACTCCTAAAACCCCATTTTCAAAACCCTTTTTCACCACATTATCTCCATCATTTAAACCCATAAACTCAATCAAATTTGCCCCATCAAGAAACCCCAACAGGAGCTTTGTTTGTAACAGTTCATCTACTGCTTCATCACCCACCACCAATTATGAGGTACTATTTTACTATCAAGATTTTTTTTTTTGGAAGTATGTGCATCAAAATTAGGATTAAAAATGTTAGGATTTATTAGTAAGAAGTTTATCCAAAAAGGTGTGAATTGGCGGGAACACCCTGACCCGGGTGCCTTTTTCGCAACTCTCTGGAGTGAGCAAGAGCCGAGAGTCGAACCTTGACCTTTTATCTGCAAAATCTCTCCGGTGGGCCCCATGGGTTTTCAGGAGGTGGGTACCAACTGAGCCAAAAGGGATTTATTTAGTGTGTTTGCATTGTATTTGGAAAGTGATTATTGGTAAAAGTTATTGTAATTAAGTAGTTATCATCACTAATGAGAGGTCTCGAGTTCACTTCCTGCTAAGGCGCTAACAACTCTAAAGTGGCCACGCCAACCTTCCCAAAAAAAGGGAGGGTTCTACCCGGTTTAACTGCAATATACTAGTAAAAATTCTGGTTTTGGCCCTCCTAGATTTTAGTTTATATATTTTGGCCTTCCCAAGAATAATCTTGAAGCTCCGCTATAACCCTTTGGATTAGTTGGCTAAAAGGTCGGAAACCATGGTTACCCAAAAAATTAATTAAGGGGTGTATGGATTATGGAATTGCTTAATAGAACTGTTTATTGGGTTTTGAATTTTGATAAGCAATTTGGAGTTTGATAGAAGAAAATAGCTAAAATGAGGCCAAATAAGCAGTTTGGAAGTTGCGTATATTACCTGCCTATTATTATACCTATTTAAGTTCTGCAATAAGCACAATTGGCGAACACGAAAGGAATTATTGCATCTGTTATGACAGAAGCAAATCAGAGACTGTCTTCGGCATTTGATTTTACAGTGTATCTGATATTTAGTTATTAGTTTCTGAAAATCAGTTAAAGAGTAGTTGCGACAAGATTAATTATATGATTAAATGTCACTCTATAGATAATTAGAATATTCAAAAAACTGAAACGTGTGATTATCAGAACATCACAACGTCAAACAGCGAAAGCATGTCCACACACTATCCCATGTATGCATTGCAGCTGATTTATGATTTTAATTATTCCGAATCCAAAATCACTTTCATAAAGCAATGCCAAACACCCCATCTGAAGGTCAAAGGTGTATTAACGATCAAAATTTGAATTATCGAAACGATTCTCATCAGTCTTGAAGTTAAAACGTTTTCATTTAACTATTGAAAGTTAAACTTTGATTCTGTTATGTGAGGAAAAACATACAACGTTATTTTTGTGAACTCAATACAGTTTAATAGTTGGTCACACTCTCATACATTTGACAGTTTTCTGATGGTTCAGAGGAGGTAGAGTTAAGATTGTTTATTGGAGATGACAGCATTCAGAGCTCGAAAGACGTATTTGTTGATGCTGATGAGAAGTTCTTGACGATTAAAACAAAGCATAATGGGTCGTTTAGAACTGCATTGGAACTTAGCTTGTATGAGAAGATAAAGCCAGCTGAAACAATATGGTATGTCCTCATCCTCTGAAAATCCATGCTCAAAGACGTTAAATAGTTCCCAATGTTGCGTACTAATGACAAAGTTCATGAGTGTGTAGGTTGTTAGATGATGATCAACTTGTTCTAAATATGAAGAAGCAAGATCCGGAAGTGAAATGGCCCGATATCACAGAAACATGGGAGTCACTTACTGTTGGAGTTATGCAACTTTTAAAAGGGACGTCGGTTTATTTAGTTGGGGAGTCATCAGAAATCAACTCTATAGTATCTCGAGAGCTCGCAGTTGGCCTTGGGTACGTTCTACCATTAAAATTGCTTGTACTTTTTTGGTAAGTGCTAACTTTAAAATTACTGTTTTGCCCTTTTGGTGTGCTATTCAGGTATACGCCACTCAACACAGAAGAGCTACTTGAAACTTTTACCAAGCAAACAGTTGGTTCATGTGAGTGATTTCCCTAATGTTTGTTCATATTAATAAGAAGACATCATCAGGATTTTGGGGTTCCTTTCAAATAATAGAATGTGTTTTGAACAAATAAATAGTGCAAGTTAACGAAATCATACTTCTATATATTAACGAGTAATAAACTCTAGTGGTGACTGCAGAAGGGTCAAATTCTGTAGCTGAAGCTGAAAGTGCCATATTGGAAAGTTTAAGTAGGTATGGACTTATTCGTTAAGCACTTGATATAATTACTGTTTTACGGATGTCTAAAGATATGACATGATATATATAATCACCGTGCAGTCATATCCGTTCAGTAGTTGCTACAATAGGAGGGAAACACGGGGCTGCTGCAAGAGGTGATCGATGGCGCCATCTTTATTCAGGATTTACCGTCTGGCTGTCACTATCTGAAGCTAAAGGTAATGACTTCTTACGTCTCATTAGGCTTCTAGAAACAAGATTATTCCATAACAAACCAAAATAAACATTGTGTTACTTTTCGCACCCAAGATCCCTAGCCGTTTGTAATAAAAATGAATAAAAGTTATGACCCGTGTTTGTAAAACACACCTGCAAGGTCTGAAGTACATAGTTCTATGATTGGTTTAGATGAAGCAGAAGCAAAAGAGGAGGCAAGGAGAAACATTCAGAGTGGTGGTCAGGGTTATACCAATGCGGATGTGGTGGTCAAGCTCAGTGGTTGGGACAGTGACTACTCAAAAGCCGTTGCACAGGGTGCATTGAGTGCTCTTAAACAGTTAATCTTGTCGGACAAAAAGCTTCCAGGTGTGTACTTGATTCGCATTTTTAATTATATTCATCAAAAGCTTGACTTTTTAACTAGAACAAATGGGAGTTTTAGGTAAGAAGGGTCTTTACATACGGCTGGGATGCAGAGGTGATTGGCCGAACATCAAACCTCCTGGGTGGGACCCAGCATCTGGTCAGGGTGCCGCCTAGCCCTATATTACATTCAACACCGAAAAGAGGCCTTTGATCATACATTTCCTCTTGTACTTTTTTGTGGTGACGTATTTCAGGATTTATAATACTAAAATTTAATCCTATATGTTTACACAATGTCTTAAAATTTAATCTCCTGGTCTTGTGCATACAGATTGGTCTCAGCTTTCGCTGGCATCTAGAAAACACTCAAGATATTTTTTACAATTTATTGATCAAGGAGTTTCAAAATATATATATAAATAACAAACTACATTCTGAATTCGTACCAAGCTTTGATCTTCGTAATATGTGTGTTTGTGAAATTGATAACGTGCAAATTAATAATGTGTTTTCGATTCACTACAAAAAACGCTCAAGAGGTAATTACTAATTTACCAAGTGCATCCATATTATGAAACTACTAATTAAGTTCATAATCCTTAACTCAATACATACATTTAAACCATGCATTAAAACCAAACAAGAAAAAAAAAATAATAATAATAATAAAAAAACCCGATATAAGTATTACCTTGTTGACAGCCGGGCCTAACCGGATATCACCGGGTCCAACCGGGTCATGGCCAGATATAACCGGGTCTCGGCCGGATATAACCGGGCCTATCCGGGTCTTGGGCGGATATAGCCGGGTTTTGTGCGGATATACTGGGAAGTGCGCACAGCAGCTAGAAATGTCGCTCATTCTGGTCTATAAGCCACTATCTTTCTACTTATACGAACTTGTTAATTTGTTGTTATAAGTAGTATACGATCGTTTTTGTCTTTTCTGAAATGATGAGTTTTTAGATAATTGCATGTTTGACTGAAGAGTTTGGATGGCTTGATGGCTAACACACTTTGTGTTCGAGTCATCGTGGTTGTTCACATCTTTTTTTATCATTCGGATTTATTTTTTTAATTTTTTTATCATTTGGTTTTTGTTATTGTCAAACTTAATTAAGTATTGATAAATTCATTGAACACATATCACAAGCATTGAACAGTACGTGCACTCATTCTTATTAACACAAAAATGAAGAATTTAAACCGTCTTTAAAATGGTTTTGCCAAATAATACTAGTAAACCATCGTTATTACCCGTTGATAATCTAAAGTAAACCACATAACACCAAATAATTTATCTTTTTCATCTTCCTGTTATATAAGTAATGTGTGATGTGTGATTTATTCGTTCTCAGTTAGTTAATTGGCATTTCGTAATTTTTGTACATTTTCATTTCTCAGTTAATCATACCAAACACAAGATTTTTTATTTATTTTTTTTTTTATTTTTTATTTTTTATTTTTTTTAACCAAACAGTAGAAATTACTATAATTCTCAACCTATTTCAATTCTCTACATTTTTTTTTCTTCTGATTCAATTTATTTATCTGAATTTCTCTCTACCAAATGTGCTCATGTTTAGGTTAATCATAAGGTAACTCAACTAAGGAGGTGTTTGTTTAAGCTTATATGTTTTCGGCTTATATTTCATACATTTTTTGGGCTTATTTGAAAACTAATGATCTTAATAAGTTTATTATGGTAAGTTTCAAAATAAGCCTAAGCTATAAGACCAAATGTAAGATAAACAAACACCCCCTATTGATTGTTGTTTCTGATCAATCATGATTGATTAAATTAAGAAAAGGACCTAGATGAAGTTACACACAAGGTTTATTTTGATGTTGAGGTTGCTGGAAAGCCCATTGGTATGTTTTTTCATCCGTACATTTTTTGTATACTTTTGTAATTCGAAATGTACGTGTTTGCTTTATCAAGATGATTGCCCATTAGAGTCTAGATCAAGAACATGTGGCGTAATGGTTTATATATATCTACTGGCTAGCTTCCGTGATAAAAGTTGTTGTCCTTCACTCCTTCTTTAATCTTTGCATCTCCCTCGCCTATACGACACCTGATCATACACACATCATCAGAACACTTGTGAGAAAGAAGCACTTGCTGTGACAGTTGCAATTAAGTAGGGGAGCACTCACCCAATTGAAAGGCATTGCTCATTTATGTCATGTTGAACACTGTCATTGTTTTTCAAAATCTATATGTGAGCATTCTTGGACCACCACTCACCAGCAATGCAATTCTTGAAAGTTTTGATTCATATCCCCCATTAAATGGGGCATACTTTTAGAAGAATCTTTGTATCATGTGTGAGTCAAATGTATAAAAAAATAATAATAAAAAAATAAATAAAAAGACTTAGCAAGAAATTAGATAAACAAGTCACTGGGTTGAGAAATGATTTTCTGGTACAAGAGTTATGCACACGAGTGTGTCTGATGTTGTAGTTTTAACCCATTTTATATATGAATATGTTGCTTTAGGTTGGATTTTATATAAATCACATGTATAAAATAGAAAAGTGGCTTAAACGGAAATGAGTAAAATGGGCTCAGGTTGCGAAGCGCTAAAAGCCATATAATGATTAAATGTTATGCATTTCAGGCTTAAGTTCACATTATTTTGAAGTTTGGTTTCCTTATATCCAGATTTCATACGATTTGCTTTTCGTTTCTCATTGTGTGTCTTGAATATTTGAAATTTCAGGCTATTAACCCTCATACCCAATCAACTCAGTGTTTCTTTTAAAAGAATATGAATAGCTAAGGCTTGGTATTGGAAAAGAAACTGCAATTGCAGGCAAACAGCATCTAAAGATGTAAGTCGCAGACTTCCTATGCATTGAAAGTGGCAATCAAGAATCTAGTTATACCAACAACCCTTTTGTTCAAGTACTCTTTCTCATCCTTTGTTGAAAAAATTTAACCGCAAACACACACTTCCACTACAAATTACCACCTTATTTTAATGTGATTGTAAGCATGAACCACTTGGTTTACAACCATTGATTTTGTCGTTCCATTGCAAGTTTTTTAAAAATTTACAAACTTAACAAACAACTGGCCGGCGACCATCAATCGTTACAGGAAACATCAATGAGAAAATAGGAATATATGTTAAAGGAAACAGTCAAGAGCATTATCATATGTGACTATAAAAGCATCCCCTTAATTCTGTTTATCATTTTAAGACCCAAACTGTGTTCAGTTTTTTTCGCATTTTGTTTTATATGTAATAAGCTGATGTTGTTTGTTTATTTTCAGGCCAAGTATTGGTTTGACTAACGTTAGAGGTAGTCAGTCAAACTTATCTTAAAATCAGTTAGTCCAAGTTGTAGACTTTATGTCACTGATTATTGGTCACAAAAAGCATAGCTGATAGCTCCACCATGTTTCCAAATGTGCATCCCTATTCAGTAGATTAGATATACCACTTGTATGACATGAAAATAAAAAGAATTTGGAATGCTTTTGTGTTATCAGTAAACACAGCTGTAGTTTGTTTTAGGATTTCTTACAACAAATTGGTAATCAATGAAAATGTTTGTTGTTGTTGTGAAAGTCCCAAACACGTATTTCTTCTATCAAGTANTTTTCGCATTTTGTTTTATATGTAATAAGCTGATGTTGTTTGTTTATTTTCAGGCCAAGTATTGGTTTGACTAACGTTAGAGGTAGTCAGTCAAACTTATCTTAAAATCAGTTAGTCCAAGTTGTAGACTTTATGTCACTGATTATTGGTCACAAAAAGCATAGCTGATAGCTCCACCATGTTTCCAAATGTGCATCCCTATTCAGTAGATTAGATATACCACTTGTATGACATGAAAATAAAAAGAATTTGGAATGCTTTTGTGTTATCAGTAAACACAGCTGTAGTTTGTTTTAGGATTTCTTACAACAAATTGGTAATCAATGAAAATGTTTGTTGTTGTTGTGAAAGTCCAAACACGTATTTCTTCTATCAAGTATGTGGTCGTCGATAGATTACTTGCGTAAGTTAAATGTTTTATGATACCTGCAGATATCAGTTACTTATAAAATATTTAGTTTTATAATGCATGTAAATTGTGCAATATTTAACGTAGCAAAACTTACATTGCTTTTGTATTTACATGCAAAACTTACATTGCTTTTGTATTTACATGCTTCACTGCAACGCGCAGGCTTTCAATCCGCGAAGCCATTTGATGAGAATGGAACAGAATGTGGTGATTTGATCTTTTTATTATTAGAAAAAATATGATTTGTATAGATCTCAGCTCACAATATACATGGAAATTTGTAACTACAATATGTGTAATTTACATTCAATTTTGTAGTTACATATTGTAGAGTCTGTAGTCAATTGGAGAAAATTTAATCATTAAGCGGCGTGCCTAATTCAAAATTGTTAGTACAAAATAGGGATGAGCATTTCGAACCGAATCCCGGAACCGAACCGGAACCGTACCGGTCCTGTACCGAAACGGTACCGAGTCCCGATATATGGTACGGTACCGAGACTACTAAATAAGGCCAAAAAAAAATCGGTACCACTAATTCGGTACGAGACCGGTACCAAAGCGGGAAATTCCCGAAAAAAAGCGGGGAAATCCCGATTTTCCGGTACCGGTACCGATACCAGTACCGGTACTGGTATCCGAATCCCGTTCGGTACGGTACCGGTACCACTAATTATGCTCGGGAAAAAATAGGTACCACTAATTCGGTACGGGATCGGTACGGTACCGGTACCGTGCTCATCCCTAATACAAAACTAGTTATTGATTGAAATATTAATTTATTTAAGGATAATGTATCTAGAGGCCATCCAAAATCCAACTTTTTTCATTAATGTCGTTCATCTATTATAAGTTTATAACCAGTGTTTTAAAAGGCGCCCCAAGGCGTGAGACTTGGCCTCGCCGCTACGAAATGGACCTTGGTGTTGGCTTAAGGCCTAGCGTGGGTTAAGGCGTAAAAAGGTGCGCAAAGGCACGCCAAATCGTAAAGCATTTATGCGATTTTGGGATTTGGGTTTGAATTTTTAGTATTTTGACTATTTCCTACTTGGGCTTCAAGGACTTAGGGGACTTATGCATATTATCATCTTTTGTAAACTCACCTTTTTGTAAACTCGATATGTATATGAAATATGATATTATTACATACGGAGTAAATGATAAATATATAAATATTTTTTTGCAGTTTTAATCACGCCTTAAAAATGCCATGGCTCGTAAGGCTTGAGGCGTGGCCACGCTGTCACGCCACGCCTCACGCCATTTATGAACTTGGTTATAACTAACTTATAAGCCACCGACATGTGTATTTGTTTTCATTTTTAGCAACTCTGGTGAAATTCGTTGTCAAAACTTATATGAAATTTAAGTATAAATGTAATTTTAACGTATCAAAACAATACCAATACGACTTTGAATGTGAAATGTCACTTATACCCTTCTAAATTGACTTTGGTTAAATAAAAATGCACTCAAATGAATAATAAACATTTACATTTCACCTAGTACTGTTACTGCTTAGATATGTTAAGGTTAGCATTATTCTAATTATTTCATAAACTTTTGACAAAAAAAGCTTTAGAATTCGCATAAATGAAAGCAAATACAAACTTAGGTGGCCTATAACTTTGGTGCCTTACAAATTAAAAATAAAAAATAAATAAATAAATAAATAAGTTGAATACTTTGGTGCCTTACACATTTATTACCCATTTAAATTACTTAAGACGCATGCCTTTTTTCATTGAAAGAGTTTTACATTCACGAGACTACGAGAGGGATTTACTTGGGATTTGATTTGTTGATGAACTTTAGTTTGCTTTTAGTAAGTTGCATGCTTTTGAATTACCATGGTCAAACAAACATATAGGAGACCATTGTTTTTGAAAATATACTTGAGAATTTACTCTTAGTTAAATCAAGGAACAGGATAGTTAATTGTATATAAAAACATGTTTTGGACAACCAATTTACTCATATCAACTACTAACAGCATATATTCCATGTTCTAAAGTTTGAATAATTACACAAAGCACGAAGTCAGCAATTTATAAGACCCTATAGTCTCTCTCTATATATACTGAACTATACTGCTTAAGAAAACTCACCCCAAATCCTTTAGAACTAACCATGTCACTGGTTTCACAAACTAACCAAATACGGAAGACCAATGATGCAAGTAATAGTCCTGACAACGAAAGGAAGGTCCGGATGTCAGAGTTGGAGAAGATGAGGAGAGGGGGGTTTTGGTTCCGGAAATGGAGTCTAGTCGACATGACTACGCTTTGCTGGATGGTTGGAATACATGTGTTGGCTGCTAGTGCACTTTTCGTGTTTGATTGGGGAGCACTTATTGTTGCTACTGTCTTAGGATTTTGGACAGGAATTGGTATTACTGTAGGTTATCATAGACTTCTTACTCACCAGAGTTTCAAGACTCGTAAATGGCTCGAATATTTCTTCGTTTACTGTGGTTTACACGCATGCCAGGTATTGTGGCTATATCACTATATGCATATGTATGCATGTTTAATTTGTTGTCCCTTGTAACCTTGTCAGTAAAAAGCTCTAAGAGTTCCTAAACAACGTACAAATTTTAGCTTTTTCTAGCTGTAGATGTTTTCTTTCCCAGCGGTTAAATTATAACAGCACCTAAAGAGTAACTAGGATCTTAAAATCTAGGTATGAACAGGTTCCTATCGGGTTACAACACCAATCTAAACATTTTATAATAATTTTTCGAGTACCGATTCTTAATCCAGATGTCGGACTCGGACACCTTAACTAGCACCCTTTGAACTGAAGTTGAAGAAACTCTGCACACATATTAATCTCTTTATTTCCAAATGAACGCATTTGTGATTTCTCCTTTTAGATGTCAGTAAAGTCACTTCAAAACCAACTAAACTGCCCTCAGTTATAATTTTTCATATGGTTTCTAATGTCTTTAGCGATTTCTAAATTCCAATGACTAATCATCTTGATCAAATTTATTTCAGTTTTACTTATTACTTTCCTAAATTTAAATTGCAGAGAGACCCAATATCTTGGGTGAGCATACACAAGATGCACCATAAGTATACTGAAACAGATAGAGACCCTCATTCGCCAAATGAAGGTTTTTGGTTTAGTCATATGGGTTGGTTGTGCTACAACGACTACATTATTGCAAAGGTGATTCATGTTTCCATGTATACAACTAGTTTAAGGACATCATATTTCTATCTTTACATTTGTTAATAATATTGTCGTAACCTTTGATACGAAATCGATCAAATTAGTGTGGAGAAAGCTCGAATGTACCCGAGCTAAAGGTGCAATGGTTCTATAGGTTTCTTCACTCCACGTACTTTTGGCATCCAAGTGCACTTGCAGTACTACTATATCACTATGGAGGCTTTCCCTACTTGGCTTGGGGACTGGTATGAACTTTATTGTTGTCATATATAATCTTTCTTGATTATGTCTGCGAGCAAACTGGATAATTAATCAAGCAATAATAATACCTAATGACGTCATACAACTATTGAAACTACTTAATGTATCTCAGTTTAATTTATACCAAATCTTAAAAAAAAAAAAATTGGCGGATGACGATCATCTCCTATAATGTTTGAAAAAAAAAAAAAACTATTACAGTTTGTGTATCCCGTTTTGTTCATACCAAATCTGTCAAAGCTGGTGGATGACGATGATATATAACCTATAAGTTTGAAACAGAAAAAAAAACACATGGTTACTTTTGTGTGTTGTATCGTTGTAAAACTAAAACTTAATTAATTATTCTCAAATTCAGTAGTATCGATAGGTAGGTGACATTACTGAAGTTGAGTATCATCCTTACATTATCTCATGAAATAACAATGTCAATGATATCATTTAGGGTGTACGAATAGTGGTTGTTTGTCAGATCGCATTTGTTGTACAATCGGTTGGCCATATATGGGGTGAGAGGACTTGGAACACTCGTGATACTTCTACCAATAACAGGTTTGTTCCCGCAAACACTATGAAAAATTTGCAGGCTTAACTTGCACATCTTTCCCTACACGCCTTAAGAAAGTAAATCCACATGAAACGAGTAAAAGATGTTTAAACTTATAAGGAAAATTATTAAAGATTTCTTAAAAGTTCTACATCTGTAGTAACTTTGTAATTGTATGCAACAAAATGGTATATAAACATTTAGACAAAGCATTTCTTTCCATACCTATAGACAAAGCATTTAGACAAAATAATAGACAACTGTATATAATTTTGGGTGCTTATAAATAAAATCCTAGCAAGTTTTATTGAAGAGCTAAAAATAAAACTACACATTTTCTTTATGATGTAGGAAAAACATTGCAATCTCATACTTATTGACTGTGACTGATGAAACAGGTGGACCGGTATGTTTGCTCTGGGGGAAGGATGGCATAACAATCACCATGCATTCCCAAATTCTGCTCGACATGGATTAGAATGGTGGCAGTTCGACTTGACATGGGAGCTGATCAAGTTTCTTGAGCTGGTTGGATTAGCAACAGATGTTAAGTTACCTACTGAAGCTGAGAAAAAGAGAATGAAGAGATTGTTGAGGGATCCAACCAAACCGGCAAAATGATGGTTATTTAGTTTAGTTTCCCTTTGGTTCAAGATATACCGATGAAGATTGCATGCTGCATATATATGCACATGTAGCATGTAGGTTCGTCCAGTATTTTATACATTTTTTTTTGGGTCTGATGCAGTTTCTATAAGTACTCTACGTGTTATTTAACTACGACAAATATGTCAAAATCGTATTGTTGTGTGATTGTTGTGTGATATTTTGAAGGAATTTGATAAACATATCACTTAGTGCTATGTATGTCAATCCTTCCTATTAACATGTATGCATGTTACTTATATGTGAAAATCGTATTGTTGTGTAATATTTTGAAGGAATTGAATTTGATAATCATATCACTTAGTGCTCATTTCACTGGATAGATATTTGTTTAACTTTCCCGCTTCAACGCACGGTTTAAAAACCTCGTTTAACCAAATTGTCTTTAAGATTTACTATAAACTATTTAATTTCAGCCAATTTGTCACATTTAGAGCTAAACCAAATTTGAAATCCTTGTAATTTATCACATTATCTAATCAAACCATTTAAGCGATGTGAATATTCTTGTGGGGATGTCATCAGCCATTTGTCGCCAATGTGTGTAGTGTGAGGGGATCCTTATAGTATATCCAATACACCTATAGTTAGTTACTGAGTTATAACAAAGACATTGGCAAATAATTAAACATACAGTTGTTGTACGTCGTAAATCCAGATCTAAAATAGAATTGCAAACATGTTTAACAGATCATCTTCCAATATGTATGCTACAAATTACAGGAATAACAAAAGATACTGCCGTACTTTATTTATCAGCAATTTATTGAGCTCTGGTGGTAAGTGGTCTAAAACAACGTATTCCTTCAAAGACAAAAATTGCATAAACATGCAAATATATAAGACATTAAAACATAAGGGTGAGTTTGGTTCACAGAATGTCTTTGAAGGAATTGTAATCTTTGTAAGGAATTGTAATTCAAAGAATTGAAATGTGTTGGAATTGTAATGTGGTGGAATTGTAATTGATTAATTTTTAATAAAAGTGGTGGTTTATAATTAAAAAAAATAAAATAAAATAATAATAATAATAATAATAATAATAATAATAATAATAATAAATCATAACAACCATAATATAATAATAATAATAATAATAATAATAATAATAATAATAATAAAATAGTAATAATAATATTAATAATTAAATAATAATATAATAATATAAATACTATTATTTATTAAATAATAATAATAATAATAGTAATAAATAATAATAATAATAAAAATAATAATAATAACAACAACAACCATAATAATAATAATAATAATAATAATAATAATAATAATAACAACAACCATAATAATAATAATTATTAAATAATAATATAATAATATAATAATATAAATAATATTATTTATTAAATAAATAAATAATAATAATAATAATAGTAATAATAATAATAATAATAGTAATCATAATATTAATAATAGTATTATTTATTAAATAATAATATAAATAATATTATTTATTAAATAATAATAATAACAATAATAATAATAATAATCTGAATTCCAACGTAATTCAACACATTCCATCAAGTTTGCTATGTAATCTGAATTACATCACAGGACGTAATTGGTTGTAATCCAATTGCATTTCATTGCAAACCAAACAAGAAATGTAATGTAATTTGAATTACAATTACGTCCATCCTGCCAACCAAACAGGATTGTATTGTAATTCAGATTACAATTACAACGAATTACACCAAATTCCAGTGAACCAAACACCCCTAACGGTATTACAAATTAGACATTAAAACATGGCTACATTACAAATTTATTAGACATTAAAGATAACTATATTACGAATTTATTAGACAATAAAACATAACTGTATGCATTAGTTCGTTGGAATCTAGCCATTGAAGTGACACATAGTCAAATAGATTTATGTTTGAAGGACAGATATGCAATGTTTAAAACACACACTTTTTACTACTAACGACACGCTAGGAGTTATTTTGTTTTTTACATGTTAAAGATATTAAGCTTTTGTTTTATATCGAAATAATCGAAATTACTTTACGAAATAGCGTGTGCCTGATTTTAAGACCTAGAGTGACAAGAAGAAAGACAAGAGGAAACTAATTATCAAATGACAAAATCATTTTATTAAACATAAACAAAAGTTACGATTTTCATCAATCTCTAATTAAAAATCAATATGATACACTTCACTCATATCAGGATTAAAAAGCCCAAAATTTTGCTCAACTCCAGGAGTCTTCTGATTTTCGTTAAATAGAGCAAACACATACGTTTCTACACTCTTTCCGGGGTTCTTTGGTGTACCCGAATTCGCGTGTCTCACAAGGTTTTGATTGTAGGTTTGAGCTAGACTGGGAGTTGTAAATTCGCCATTTCCATTTGATGGCCACCCGCTCTCGGCAACTACAATGTCCAATCCTCCTGCACTAACTTTTTCCAACGCCGAATAAACCGAATCAACCATTGCATCAAACAAATTCTTGTACTCTAAACTTCCATCCCTCACAACAGTTTCTGTAGAGTTCATTAGCGCGTATGACGCCGGGATGTTACTAGGATTACTAGCGTACGCGAAATAGGGGTATGCATTGAGCAAGAGGGGGAAACCATTGTTACTCAAGAAGCCTGAAATCTCCTGCATTATTCCCTTATAGTCACCTTTAAAGTCGCCACTTGACGGAGGAAATGAACTTGCTAGCAAGTCAAAACCGACAGTGGTACTCACTTGAATGTTGAGATTGTAGGATTTCAAAGCTGCATTAAGATTTCCCATCGCTGCTAATACGCTAGATGCTAGATTACCCGGGATAATTTCATTACCTACGGATATGCAATGGAATTTGATAGCATTATATGGGATAATGTTTGTTTCCACCCAATTTTTAGCAAAATTGGTATCACTAGCAAGTTTTGGTACATCGTCATTGAATGTTCCGATAATTACTTGAAATAATATTCCTGAGTTTTGAATTGCATTAAGAACGTTATGGTCAGGGCTAAAGATACGAATTCGACCAATATTTTTGGAGTTTATGAGGTTAATGGCTTCGGCCGGAGAAGGGAGGTTGTTTGCTATCAATCCATAGTTTACTCCAACAGCACCACCATCTATGAATCAAAGCAAACAAAACACACAAAATATTAATGTCATAAAACATATGTAAGAAATAAGTGTTTAGTCTAGCAATATTGGAGTGTATTAAACAACAAGTAGATTAGTATTGAATCAAAATGAAGAGAAAGAAACATAAAACATACCAGCGTGAGAGATTGAATGACTTATGAGCAGGAACAAAAGGTTAAGAAATGGTAGAACCAAACCCATGACTAGAAATAGTTTTTCTTGTAGATATTTAAAAAAAGAATTGTTGTTTACTTTTTGATTTGGATGCCGTAAAAATTATAGAGGATGGGGTATTTATATGCATTATGCATGAGCAAGAAGACGATTGCATTAATCACAAGTTACTTGGGCATTAAAAAATAATTATAAATGTGTTCTTATTTATATATTTTATTACATATTACATATTATTACGAGAATATTATACACATATTACATAAGCTATTACATAAACAAATATATTATAAATATTATATATGTTATTACATTTACATATATTATGTATGTTATTACATATTACAAAGATATTACCACAAGATTATTGAAAATAATTGTACACATTAGTTTCTTTTTAATATGATGAGTTACATTTCGTGACATGACATGTAAATCTCAGACTTTATAAGTAACCTCACAAGGATGATGACACGGTAAAAAATCGCAAGTTGTTCACGATTATTGGATATATATTGCTAGAGCCAATAACATAAACTAGCTTATTACTCCTTTTATAGAAAATTTAGATAGAATTACGTTTAGATAAGTACATACTATTCTTAGCTAAATCTTAATTACTTTTAACAAAATTTTGAATGAGTCACCGATGTTGGAATATGTGAGTTGGAATGGACTTATACGACTAAGGGTGTGTGAGCCTATTGGGGGCACACACATTAAACATTAGAATGCGTTTTCACGAAAAGCTCAAAACGACCCGTTTGGACACAAATTGAACCAGACATGATTTTTTACTTGTCCTAAACCCTTGTGGCTGACCAAGAAGGATCTAGAAAAGTATAAAATTTGTCTAGGTTTAAATTTGAATTATTGGAATCCTAATTTTGGTATAAATTTGAATTGTTCCAAAGTTTTATGAATATATTGACAACCTAAAATAATATGTTATGAATAATAATACTACTAATTAAATTAACTTAGTTACTATGTCTAAATATTATTTTTGTACACCAAGAAAAACTTTCCTAAGTTGTTTGAAGCATATCACACGATTTCAAAAGGATTTGCAACCCCTTAAATATCGGCTATCATTAAAAACCCATAACCAAAATAATGATAAGCACAATCCTTTAATTTCGGTTCTAATAACCTACAAAAAATCGAAAAATGGCAATTAAGAATAAAAGCCCATTAAGTAAATTTAAACCTACCATTTAACACCTCCCTAAATCACGCCTCTCTTGACCCTTATAGTCTATGCATTTTCTTGTTTCTCCCCTTTCTTTGATACAACTAATAACAAAAACAAACACATAGTTTCTGAAAATGCATTCTTTTTCAAGAACAAGAAGCTTCAAGGTCATGGCTGTTGGTTCCATTCGTGGTATTTAGAAGAGAACGGGTGACCAAATTCTTGCGTCCTTATTCCTTGTTGATTATCTCATTTGCAGCCAAAGGTATCACCAAACACTCCCATTTTTCTTTTCAATTCGACACATAAGAGGGTGATTTGTAATTGACTAAAACCTAATCTGATATGTTGAAACTTTTAAAGAAAACGCCATATAAAATCATCGATTGTAACTTATGAAAACCTAATCTAATCGACCTTGTTGTTAACCATTCGACTCCTAATTAATCTGACCCTAATATGACCTTTTGTATCACACTTATGATCTGATTAAAAACTTTAGTACAATAAATTGGTGTACGAAATTAATATAAAGAATTAGGGTTTGCTTGTGATTTCATGTGATGTGATAGTGTCGTTATTTTTGTACTTGTGTGTGTGGGTTTTATGGATCATATAGTTGTTAGAGTATTTAAAACATGGACAATTAAACGTATAAAACATGTAAAATCAGAATTAAAAGGAATTAGGTTTTAGTTTGGTTTTGGTCTCGCTAAAACAAGGTTATGCTATGTTAGTAGTGTTAACAAGTGTATACCTTCATGTGTAATATTGGTTGATCATATTATGATTTTGAAATATATTCAGATCTGTTTTACAAGAGTTAAGTGTCGGGGAAAAGGTTGGGTAATGACTTTGGTTGTTTTGGAGGATTATGAGTCTCGTTAGAATTATACCGAGAATGGGGTTCCTTTTAGTTTCTCGATAAAGTTTCTAAATAAAAGAATCTCTCACTTAGGTTTTAATTGGTGTATTTCGATATCATTTTGATGCGAGAGAGGGTTACAATCTTTGGTTCTCGTTAGGTTTTAACAAGGGTTTCTCGCATAGGGTTTATGATGGTCTTCTCGGTATTAGTCTAAATTGAGAAAGAGTTAGGTTTAAGTTAATCTCGGTATTGTCTTATAAGGAGAAGGGTTCTCAGAGTATTTTACCGAGCTTACATTTTAATATTAAACCGAGTTTGGTCTTTCATTTGTTAAAGTTTTGGTTCCATAATTGTTCCGAGTTATTCCACCTTGATAATTTGTGTGTTAAGCCCTAATCAATTTTAACCTAAATTGTAACCTAATTTCATTAATTAATCATTAATACATTTAAAACCCGTTTATGACATTAATTACCCATTCAAAGCATTTCTCATGTCATTAAATGTACTTTAAACCCTAATTTATATAAATGGTAACTTGAACCCTAGTTTGGTAATTATGTAACATAAATTCACTTAAAAACCCTAACTTTGAATATTTGATATAACTAAACCCTAAGTTGTTTAATTAAGAGTTTTATCCTAAAGTTACTAATTATGGAGAGTTACTACTTATGGAAAGTTACTAAAAATGGAAGGAAACCCTAAAATGTGTAATCTGACTAACTATAAACTATTAAGTATTGTATGAACCCTAATTCGTGTAGATCCGTTGAAGAGGAAGTAATCCACTTTCCTTGTGATTCCATTCCATTTCATATCATTTACTAAGGTATAGATATTTTGTCCTTTATCAGTAAGGATTCCTCATGACTTGATCTCTTTAAATTTCTCATCTGTTTATCATGTTCCATTCCATATTTCATATACTTTGGTATTCGTTTGATTTTGTCATTATCATACTATGTTGTATATATCATTTGAATTGATCTATTGCTCAAGGTACTAACTAGCAATGGAGGTACCATGACCATGTCATTGAGGCACCTTTGACATGACACTATCTGTGGTAGTGTGATTTTGTTCACAGTGTTCCCATTTGTTTACTGCGCACTTGGCCACTTTCATATGTAGGTATATTTGTCAGAGTATAGGTGTATAACTATGTATAACTTTGTTTTGCATAGGAGCATTATGAGTCTCGTATTATACATATTTCTTCCCCCGATATTATGTAAATTATATAGTATAATAACATTATTTGTTGGACTTTTGGTACTTAATACATGAATGAATATGCATGACTAAGGAATGATGGAAAGACACAAGAAAGACGATTAACTAATGAGTTTGAGAACTTATAAAGTATAAGACATAGTTTGGACAAAAGCACGCCGCTCTTATGTAGAATGTGCGCCGCTTACGGGCATCTTTGGTCAACTATGTAACTACGAGTCAAACATTGAAGTATGCCGGTCTTATATTACAAGAACGCCGGTTACGCGAAGAGAAGCCCAACGGTTTTATATCGGTTGTGCGGCGTACTTCCCCTGGCAGTTATACTTCTATATTAATGAGCCACATTAATGATAAGACCGATCACTTGCTTATCATTACTCACCAGGGACGTGCTAGGGTTTCATTTCAACTATAAATAGGAGCAAAATTCGTGGTTCTACACACACCTCAATCAAGAAACATCTCTTGATCATAAGAAGCAGT
Source organism: Artemisia annua (assembly GCA_014162995.1). Classification (NCBI taxonomy): domain Eukaryota; kingdom Viridiplantae; phylum Streptophyta; class Magnoliopsida; order Asterales; family Asteraceae; genus Artemisia; species Artemisia annua. The sequence continues at coordinate 72,303 of LBNU01016615.1, read as the reverse complement.
TTAGTAGTGGTTTTGCACCCAAAAAACCCAATAGCTAAGGAGTTGGAGTTAGTAGCAATACTTGGAGAACAATACTGGAACGTGAGCATACTTATAAACCTTGGTATAAACTCATTCTAATGATGACAATACTTGTTAGTTTTATTTACTTTATTATGAACATGGAGTAATACCTTTATGTTTGTTTGAGGCACTTTTGCCATGAGCTGAACATAGAATTTGTATCATGAATATTGAATCTATTATATATGCATTTGATATGTTATTGTTTAGTCTCTTATCATTTATCTTGATTGATCATCATGATTATTTAAAGGTCGAAAGATGCAATTGTGTTGGTTATATTATGAATCGTCTGTCTATAAAGAGTCATTGCTATGCTTGTGAGAATTGGATAGTAAAGCAAATGTTAACCTTGACTATGACATGTTTAACGCCTAGTCTCATGTTTAACGACTTGACTAGAGGAAACACATACTTAATACTTCATACTTGGACCATACTTTATGCACTTTTTTTTATCTAGGATCAAAGGCCGAAAGAAGATTCTTTTACATCACGTAGATATACTAGTTTACATGATCACCAGTCATGCTTTACTTCTATGCTTTGTTCATGTACCTTCTATGATGCTTGTGCTTGTTTATCCCATGTGCTCAGCCTCTAACAAACTGGTGTATGCTCATTCATACACCTTTTATTTACCAAATTAAGACCAAAACGACCAAAAACTAACCATAAATGCCAAAGATATTGTGTTTTTGTGTTTGTGATCGTGCAGGTACATATATTTCACAAAAGAACATAAAATCAAAGAAAACCGACAAAAACGAGCAC
>LBNU01016615.1:43088-54447 GCA_014162995.1 Artemisia annua | reverse complement strand
TAAAAAACATAAAAATACAAAAATAATCATCCTCCACCCTTAGACCTTAATTAGAGTAGTCTTTAACCTAACAAACACTATTCCCTGTGAGAGAACGATCAATGCCTCGGTACTTGCCACTACACTATACTACATCGATCAGGCACACTGCCTGGTGGGGATTGTAAGCTTCTTGAGATCCCTTGAGAGGTAAAACAAAGTGCGTAAGCAATCCCTACGCATCACCTAACCTAGAAAGCAATTAAAGTTTAAGGGGGGGGGGTTAGTCTGCGAGACTAGCACGAGTTTTAGTTTGTTTTCTAATTATCCTAACTGCGAGAAAATAAATAATAAGAAAACTAAATGTAAGGATGAATGCAATGATAGAAGAATGTGATAGCCAAATCTAATCCACCAATTAACCTTCGTTTTGTCTTATGTTTTCTTATTTTACTTCATTCAAAAGTTTAGTCATCAATCCGATTACTAATCCTGTCACGATTGAATAACCTGCCATGTTGGCGGGAAATAGGACATGATCATAGTGACCTATCTAGCATCAATACTAACTTATTGCTTCAAACCATCTAACCTAGTTCGGTATTACACGCTACTAGTCCTATTAGGTTGTAGACACGTTCCGTTTATGCCAAACAATGATTCCTAATAGAGATACGGGTTAACACACATATAACTCAACCAAAGCAACCACAATTACAGAAAGTTAAGTCACATCAATTAAAGTTATAAGGATCATAACCTAGTTACATAGACTTCTACTAGTTATAAGCAATAAACGAGTTTTTAACGATAAGCACCCAATCCAATAACAAAGTGAAAAACAATCAAATATAAAGCAAACGATAAAAAGGTTTCAGGTGTTAGCCCATGATCTCAGTAACAATACACAATGTTTGAATCATAGCATAAAAGATAGAATTCATAATGAAAACTACACGCTAACCGGATGATTAAACAATTGAATACGCTTTGAGATGTTCTTCGTTGATGAATGGATGGAAGGAGGAGGTGTTAAGGATGATTTGGGGCTGTCCCCAACTGATAAAAGTGATGCCAAAGTCGTTCTAGGGCTTTGGTATTTATAGGATTAAGCAAGAGTAGCCTCCAAGGTTTACCAAAAATAGTTAGCAGCTGTTACGACCCCGATATGGCGCATCTAAAAATCCTATGCACCGCATCTCCTTCAGAAACAAATAGGTTTTCTTTTTCTCTTCGCGTGGCCGCTTGAATCACCTAAAACGGAGTCCGGATGAAGATTTTATGACCGAAACAGTGAAGCATCTTCTAAAGTTGTTGCGTAAACGTTATTTCTTCATTTGGTTTCGATTCTTCACTTGGTGTTAGGTCACCATATTGTAAACACAAATATAGATTTTGTAAGAAACGAGATGAGAATTAGATTTGGTTGATCTAAAAGATATGAGAATCAATGAGACAATAGTTAGTAAAGATATCAATTAAACCAACAATATAAAAGGTTACATGAGGTCTCTATTTATTGGTAAGGAGCTAGGGCAACACTCCCTTCTCCTTCCTATCCTTAAACGTTTGGGCCCAAGGCCTTTTGGGCTATAAAAGCCTTACATCATGTAACATAATTAAACAAAATAACAAAGCAACCTATTACATATTATGGAAATGACCGAGACTTGAGAGATTACGTAAAACGTGATCCTAACACTTGGTTTCTCGGTTAAGGCTTGTATACGGCGTATCTCAAAGATTAGATACGCCGTATTCAATGTTATCCCGTCTTGGTCTTCAAATATCTAGGGCTTCTATACGGCGTATTTATAGAATCTGATACGCCGTATTCTTCAAATATCATATTCTCTTCCAATCGACCAAGTTTCGTATACGGCGTATTCCAAAAGATGGATGCGCCGTATTCATCAAAGTCAGGCAAGGTCTTGAAATCTTCTAAGTATATGGATACGGAGTATCTAATTAGCATTGACACGCCGTATAGAGTGTCTGATCAGTAGGATTTCTTTAATATTTTCGTTTTTGCTCCAAAACACGTCTTTTTCCATAACTTTCTCCAATTGCTTAATAATAACTGAGATTTACAAAAGTAAGCGATTAAGTATCAAATCTAATATAAAGTAATATAAAACAAGCAATATACATAGGATAAATGATGCTAATAATAAGTCGTTATTTGATGTCATCAAATATCCCCCCACTTAAACTTTACTTGTCCTCAAGTAAACCTTAGATTAAACTTATGAAAATGTATCCTAAACAGTTGTCTAGGATTTTTATAGTTAAGCAATCATTCGGTCAATCTCAATTACACAACCAAACACCTCACGAAATAGGAAAATGAAATCACTCAAATCACTCAACTAATCTATGTGGTAACATTTTAGTAATTCGCTCAATTGCTCGGTCGTGACGAGTATTCTATCATAAGCTTGGCAAGGATACACATCTCCCGCACTAAAGCTAAGGAGTAACAAATCTAAAGCGGTAAAAAGGGTTAGTTGGTTAAGGGTTGATCATCCTTTTTAATCTTTATCGATCTCATATTCTAGAACAGGCGACAAAATTACTAATACATGATCGAATCCACGACCACGATACTCGTAATTGCTCAATTCCTTAACTCGAATAGGCTAAAGATAGGACCAAGTAATCATCACCAATAATATTATATCAAAAAAGGCGACAAAATCATAAATACATAATCGAATCCACGACTACATACTTAAGATTGCTCAAATCCCTAATCTCAAATAAATCAAAGATTTGGATGAAGAATGATATAGGGTATGGATAATATTTGGGATATAAATTGGTGTAAAATAAAAAATAAATAAAACAAATAGATTAAGTCCTAATGTGTGGTTAATCACTTTCCCAACCATCCCATGAATAAGACACAAATCATTGACTAACTCACGCTTTGACACTTGAAACTCACGCTTTAGGTAGATACGAATTAGACTCAATAATCTCTTAAACAAAGAATAAACCTTAGTTGATGTTCCCATAACGTCCAACTCCTTTGCAATCCATATATATAGTACAACAAATAGTGGTCATAAAAACCACTTACATAACTTTACATCGTTGGTTTAACAAACTTCCAACTTTCTTCTTTCTTTTTTTTTTCTTTTTTTTTTCTTTATTTTTTTTATTTTTCAATAACTAACTAATGGTGTAAAATTTCACCACTTCACGATCACAGTAATTCCGGATAATTTTTCCATACTTTTCATACTTCAGAAATAAAGGTAATAGTGAAAGTAGCAAACACACAAAAACACAAAAAATATATAATATGTACTTTCACTCCATTGCTTTGTGCAATTTCCCGACCTAACCATAGATAATAATTACGCACATGAACACAGGAAACACGGGGAAACACACTTCTGCCTAAAGCAACTAACCCCGGACTTTAATCTACAGGGTAGGCTAAGGTGTAAAGGTGTAACGAAACAATTAACAAAGGTTTAAGAAACGAAAAGAATGGCTCTGAGGGTTTTTCTAAGGGTATCTTACTCTAAAAATGAGAGTAAATAAAGGGTTTATACGGGGTTAACTAACCAGTGTAGTTAGTTAATATACATAGCATATATTAGGCTTTTTGGGTGTACTCCTAGAAATTTACCAAGTTAGACAAGTCACTCCAATTATATCAATAATACTCATTATGGTGGTCTCGAATAGTATATAAGCCAAGTTCTAAAGTTTACTACAAGTCACCGGCACACTCATATTTTTGTGGAATTTGGGGTAAAATATTAGGAAACGGAATAGGCTTAATTCTCACAATTTGGAAATAAGGGTTATGTGTGCGGTCATGCAACTTTGATTTAACAAAAACATGCTAGAAAAATTTTAAATTTAGGCATATTAAGTGCATATTAAGCATATTTTTGAGAAATAAGGACAAGTAAACGTTCTAATTCTCCATCCCCCCACTTAAGATAAACAACGTCCTCGTTGTTTAATTTGAAATTAAAAACAGGAAATTAAAAGAATTAGGACGGAAAACTCCACTGAGATTTGCTCGGTATGATCCTTCATGGTAAGAATGCGAGCATATGTAATTCGGGAGTTTATTAATATCTTCAATTGTCCAGACCTGTAAAAACAATATAGACCACAGAAAAAGAATCTCAACGACATCTCATTAATCATTGGTTAGGAAAATAAAGATATGAAAAATTACAGGTCAGAGTGTCGATGCGCCGTATCCATAGAATATTGGATACGCCGCATCAACTTCCTGTAACTAATACGCCGCATCCACTAAAAGTGCATGCGCCGTATTGACCAACTGACAGAAATATGAAAATAAAAATAAACTAAAAACAAAATAAAAGACAAGCGTGGGTTGCCTCCCATGAAGCGCTTGTTATTGTTCGAGTCACGAGCCTGACTCCACCCTTATTTACTATGTAGTAAGGTGTTTTTCCCCCCACTTGCGGTCAAGTGTGGGTGATAGTAGCAATAAGCACCATAATGGTGTAAATTTTCTACTAGAGATGGATAGAATATGTAAAGATTATACCTTGGCAATATGTGTACTTCGTTCATTACCTTACCCGGTTTGGTTGTTAAATTGGATATCATGAACATTACATGTGAGAGAGTAGTATGTTGAGGATCAATGAATCTCCTTTCTTCTTCGTTTGTTCCATTGGTAGTAAGGCGTCCCTTGACTTCCATAAAAGATGCGAAAGGGTCTTTGGCGAGTAAAAGTACGAGTTCCTCTTTATCCTTCATAGGATTGAAATCATCCTCTTCAATCATGGTTGTGTTCATCAACTCATCCTTGAATTCTTTCTCGGGCTCCACCATAATCGGGTTGATAACATGTGCTTTATATGCTTCATTAGGTAGTGTAATATAATCCACCTCATCATCTATTTGTTTTTCAACCTGTTTAGGAAAACTAGCAAGATAATTAGTAATGGGATGAATAATATTTAATAAATTTGTACCACTTTTTGTTGTAAGTGATTCCAATTCATCTTGTGAGTCTCCATCTTCAACTAGTGGTCTTGCAATTTCATCTTCGTCCTAAATATCCGCGTCGAATAAGTCAACCCAGAATTCTTCACAATCTCTTGTTGGGTGATAACCTGGCTCATCCGTTATGCTCCTACATTTTTCCTTTTGTTGTGGCAATTGCGGTATGTTATCGTACACAATAGCATCAAAGTTTTCAATATCAGAATACTCATTATCTTCATCCGATGGAATATCATCATGATGTTTTTGATAGGATGAGAATATATTTTCCAACTCGGGTGGAAAATCACAAATAATAGCAATATACACCATTGTTCCACATTCATCTTCATTTTCATCATAAGCTCTTTCGGATGAATAAGCTTCTTTGTAAACAATTGCCGGATTTTCATTCAAATCAAACACTTGTGACTCTTCTTCATCTTGGGCAATTTTCGAAGAAATAACATCATTAATAACTCATCATCATTTGATAAGGTCCAAGTGTGTCGAAATGGCAATTTGTTTCTTTCATTCCCTGACTTTTCCTGCTTAAATAACAAGTATTCTTCCATCGTTGGTTCTTTATTATTGATTACTTGTGCACCATATCTTGCTCTTTCCCGATCGTACTCCTTATTATCGCACAAGAATCTTTCTCTGTTAAGCCTAAGATATTCTTCCATAGTTATGTCCGGATTGTCCACCTCCATGATTACCTGAAAGATAAACAACCAAGAACAGCAGTAACCGAAACAAAAAAAAAATAAAACTAAATACTAAAAATTAAATAAACACGAAAAAAATATTTTTGGGTCACAGAAGATCGATGCGCCATATCTAACAGACAATAGATACGCCGTATCGACACAAGTTAATGCGCCGTATCTAACAGACAATGGATACGTCGTATTAGGTTCCTGCAACAGAAACACAGAAACACAAAAACACACAGAAACAAATAAAACTGACTAAACTAAAATACCAATAAATCCAATTAAAAAAATCACTCCCTGGCAGCGGCGCCAAAAACTTGATGTGTTTTTTTTAGGTCTATAATAAACTACCAAGTTTTAAATTTATATTTTGCCGAACTAACCTATAGACTTTAAACACTAACGAGTAGTGTACCCGGTCAATGTAGATAGTTTCTAGGTAAGCAAGGGTCGTTCACTAGGAGTGAAGCGAAAGTGATCTAATGGTATTCTAATTACTAATCTAACTAAACTAAACTATCCTAACCTAGAAAGCAATTAAAGTTTAAGGGGGGTTAGTCTGAGAGACTAGCACGAGTTTTAGTTTGTTTTCTAATTATCCTAATTGTGAGAAAATAAATAATAATAAAACTAAATGTAAGGATGAATGCAATGATAGAAGAACGTGATAGCCAAATCTAAACCACCAATTAACCTTCGTTTTGCCTTATGTTTTCTTATTTTACTTCATTCAAAAGTTTAGTCGTCAATCCGATTACTAATCCTATCACGATTGAATAACCTGCCATGTTGGCGGGAAATAGGACATGATCACAGTGACCTATCTAGTATCAATACTAACTTATTCCTTTAAACCATCTAACCTAGTTCGGTATTACACGCTACTAGTCCTATTAGGTTGTAGACACGTTCCGTTTATGCCAAACAATGATTCCTAATAGAGATACGGGTTAACACACATATAACTCAACCAAAGCAACCACAATTACAGAAAGTTAAGTCACATCAATTAAAGTTATAAGGATCATAACCTAGTTACATAGACTTCTACTAGTTATAAGCAATAAACGAGTTTTTAACGATAAGCACCCAATCCAATAACAAAGTGAAAAACAATCAAATATAAAGCAAACGATAAAAAGGTTTCATAAACTTGGCTAACACCAAGGGGTGTTAGCCCATGATCTCAGTAACAATACACAATGTTTGAATCATAGCATAAAAGATAGAATTCATAATGAAAACTACACGCTAACCGGATGATTAAACAATTGAATACGCTTCGAGATGTTCTTCGTTGATGAATGGATGGAAGGAGGAGGTGTCAAGGACGATTTGGGGCTGTCCCCAACTGATAAAAGTGATGCCAAAGTCGTTCTAGGGCTGTGGTATTTATAGGATTAAGCAAGAGTTGCCTCCAAGGTTTACTAAAAATAGTTAGCAGCTGTTATGACCCCGATACGGGGCATCTAAAAATCCTATGCGCCGCATCTCCTTCAGAAACAGATAAGTTTTCTTTTTCTCTTCGCGTGGCCGCTTGAATCACCTAAAACGGAGTCCGGATGAAGATTTTATGACCAAAACAGTGAAGCATCCTCTAAAGTTGTTGCGTAAACGTTATTTCTTCATTTGGCTTCGATTCTTCACTTGGTTTCTCGGTTAAGGCTCGTATACGGCGTATCTCAAGGATTAGATACGCCGTATTCAATGTAATCCCGTCTTGGTCTTCAAATAGCTAGGGCTTCTATACGGCGTATATATAGAATCTGATACGCCATATTCTTCAAATATCATATTCTCTTCCAATCAACCAAGTTTCATATACGGCGTATTCCAATAGATGGATGCGTCGTATTCATCAAAGTCAGGAAAGGTCTTGAAATCTTCTAAGTATAAGGATACGACNAAACGAAAAAAATATTTTTGGGTCACAGAAGATCGATGCGCCATATCTAACAGACAGTAGAGATGCCGTATCGACACAAGTTAATGCGCCGTATCCAACAGACAATGGATACGTCGTATTAGGTTCCTGCAACAGAAACACAGAAACACAAAAACACACAGAAACAAATAAAACTGACTAAACTAAAATACCAATAAATCCAATTAAAAAAATCACTCCCTGGCAGCGGCGCCAAAAACTTGATGTGTTTTTTTTATGTCTATAATAAACTACCAAGTTTTAAATTTATATTTTGCCGAACGAACCTATAGACTTTAAACACTAACGAGTAGTGTACCCGATCAATGTAGATAGTTTCTAGGTAAGCAAGGGTCGTTCACTAGGAGTGAAGCGAAAGTGATCTAATGGTATTCTAATTACTAATCTAACTAAACTAAACTATCCTAACCTAGAAAGCAATTAAAGTTCAAGGGGGGGTTAGTCTGAGAGACTAGCACGAGTTTTAGTTTGTTTTCTAATTATCCTAATTGTGAGAAAATAAATAATAATAAAACTAAATGTAAGGATGAATGCAATGATAGAAGAACGTGATATCCAAATCTAAACCACCAATTAACCTTCGTTTTGCCTTATGTTTTCTTATTTTACTTCATTTAAAAGTTTAGTCGTCAATCCGATTTCTAATCCTGTCACGATTGAATAACCTGCCATGTTGGCGGGAAAGAGGACATGATCACAGTGACCTATCTAGTATCAATACTAACTTATTGCTTTAAACCATCTAACCTAGTTCGGTATTACACGCTACTAGTCCTATTAGGTTGTAGACACGTTCCGTTTATGCCAAACAATGATTCCTAATAGAGATACGGGTTAACACACATATAACTCAACCAAAGCAACCACAATTACAGAAAGTTAAGTCACATCAATTAAAGTTATAAGGATCATAACCTAGTTACATAGACTTCTACTAGTTATAAGCAATAAACGAATTTTTAACGATAAGCACCCAATCCAATAACAAAGTGAAAAACAATCAAATATAAAGCAAACGATAAAAAGGTTTCATAAACTTGGCTAACACCAAGGGGTGTTAGCCCATGATCTCAGTAACAATACACAATGTTTGAATCATAGCATAAAAGATAGAATTCATAATGAAAACTACACGCTAACCGGATGATTAAACAATTGAATACGCTTCAAGATGTTCTTCGTTGATGAATGGATGGAAGGAGGAGGTGTCAAGGACGATTTGGGGCTGTCCCCAACTGATAAAAGTGATGCCAAAGTCGTTCTAGGGCTGTGGTATTTATAGGATTAAGCAAGAGTTGCCTACAAGGTTTACCAAAAATAGTTAGCAGCTGTTATGACCCCGATACGGGGCATCTAAAAATCCTATGCGCCGCATCTCCTTCAGAAACAGATAAGTTTTCTTTTTCTCTTCGCGTGGCCGCTTCAATCACCTAAAACGGAGTCCGGATGAAGATTTTATGACCAAAACAGTGAAGCATCCTCTAAAGTTGTTGCGTAAACGTTATTTCTTCATTTGGCTTCGATTCTTCACTTGGTTTCTCGGTTAAGGCTCGTATACGGCGTATCTCAAGGATTAGATACGCCGTATTCAATGTAATCCCTTCTTGGTCTTCAAATAGCTAGGGCTTCTATACGGCGTATATATAGAATCTGATACGCCGTATTCTTCAAATATCATATTCTCTTCCAATCAACCAAGTTTCATATACGGCGTATTCCAATAGATGGATGCGTCGTATTCATCAAAGTCAGCCAAGGTCTTGAAATCTTCTAAGTATAAGGATACGGCATATCTAATTAGCATTGATACGCCGTATAGAGTGTCTGATCAGTAGGCTTTCTTTAATATCTTCGTTTTTGCTCCAAAACACGTCTTTTTCCATAACTTTCTCCAATTGCTTGATAATAACTGAGATTTACAAAAGTAAGCGATTAAGTATCAAATCTCATATAAAGTAATATAAAACAAGCAATATACATAGGATAAATGATGCTAATAATAAGTCATTATTTGATGTCATCACTTGTCCATATTGAATCTTCACCCGATCCAAGTGTTCACCTAATCGACGCACTTGGTTCTTCACCCGAACCAAGCCTTCACACTTAGACACACTTGGTTCTTCACCCGAACCAAGCTTTCACACACTAGACATACTTGGTTCTTCACCCGAACCAAGACTACATACATGACTCACTTGGATCTTCACCCGATCCAAGTCTTTACATAATATTTCGACACAATCCTATCCTACACACTAGGACATCATTCTCCTCACACCAATAAATGAACTAATCTAGTTACAACACTTCTTGGATCTACATCACCATCCAAGTTCACACAAATATCCCCTCCTCAACTCATACACAAGTCGGATCACAATGACAATATTTACATAACCTATCACCGTAACAATTGTTACGTTTGTGTGTGGACACCTATAACATCTTGTGACTTCGTTGATGTCGAGAGTTCTTCTCTTGCACTTGACAGAAGAGGAAATCACTTATAAACATATACCGACATGTTACAGTGATCAAAGACTCAAGGGGAAAAATAAAACAGAAATTTTTGTGTGTGAAAATCCTTGTTTTCTGCAGTGTAACAGTTCAGTATTTATAGACGACAAGACTGGTCCGGCGGTCCCGTAAATAGGCGAAGATCCTTTATCACTAAGGGACCGCCATTCCCTTTAAGGGACCGTCCAGACAAAGATTGTCCTGATGTGGTGAAAACTTATCTGGTGCAGTTTTAGCTGATTGGGGGGAAAAATAGCTGTTACACATTTGAATTCAAATATATTTTCTTAATAAAACATTTCTTTAAAAACACAAAAAATACTTTTGTGAAAATGTTTTGTCAAACTTAAAAATGTAAGTTTATAAGAAAATAAAACTTTTTTGATCACCAAACTAATGACGGTATAAAGTTTGTTCATACCTGAAGTGACGTTGTGGAAGCTTCGTGGAAGTGACGAGTTTCCTCGGTTAAAAACTTATTAACCGTAACTTTACATAACAGGTCTTTATATTTTGTGATTATTGATGAGGTGAAAAGTTTACCCATTGTAGGGGGTCATTTAAGCCCTAATTCGTGTTAATATGATCAAATATTGCCCTAAATCGTTCCTTTTGTCATTTTAGGTACTTTTGAGAAGATTTCTGGAAAACACATCATTTTGGACGTTTTTGGAGCATAAAGTGAAGAAAACGACAAAGTCTCAAAAGAATGCTGGAAATCCTTCCTAACGGCGTTAGAGTCACAAGGTGACGGCGTCAGCCAACCAAGACAAAGGAGTGGATTCTGACTATACGTGACGCCCTAAGAAGAAAAGGTGAAAATAACACCTGACGGCGTCAGGTGTTATGGACCCTAGGCCGTCAGGTGTTAAGTTAAAGAGAGACGGCCTAGCTCAGTTTTGTACGTGACAGCGTCAGAGATGGATCTAGGTGATCCGAAAACCCTAATGGCGGCGAGCTGACGGCTTCAGAGCCTATAACCTGACGCCGTCAGAATGTATTATCTATAAATATTCTTTTATTTTTCATTCATTAGTGTGCAACTTTTTGGGAATAAACCCTAGACGATTTTATCAGTTTTTTCAAGGGTTTTTCACTCTTGATTCTTCCATGTTCAATTAAAGATAAGTCTTCTTTCAAATTAATCAATATGTCTATGTGTTGGTTAATTATATCTTATGCTTGTCTTTCAATTAACATGCTAGGCTAG
>LBNU01016615.1:30451-43002 GCA_014162995.1 Artemisia annua | reverse complement strand
GGGTTAATTGGCTAGCAACTAATTCCGCCCACTCCTTCAAACCCGAGATTTTACTTGCTTTCATAAAATATAAAAAAATACAAAAATAATCTTCCCTCACCCTTAGACTTAATTAGAGTAGCTTTTCATACCTAACGAACACTATTCCCTGTGGAGAACGATCAATCCCCCGTACTTACCATTACACTATACTACATCGGTCAGGTACACTGCCTGGTGGGGTTGTAAGCCTCTTGAGATCCCTCGAGAGGTAAAACCTGTTGTAAGGTTGCCAAACCACGCGTCAAGTTTTTGGCGCCGCTGCCGGGGAATAGTTATTGTTTAGGTTGAATTTTTATTTTATTAGGTCTACTCACTAGATTCCTTTCTAGTGAGATTTTTATTTTATTTTTCTAGGATTTCTTTAGTCTTTCTTTTTCTGCTCTATCCATTGCTCAAATCTTCCTTGACCATCATGGTAAACGAAGATCCCTCCAATATTAGAATCACCAGGAGCCGTAGCTCACTAAGAGACCTTGTTTCACCCTACGCAGAACCTGATAGGGAAATGCGAAGGATAAGGCGACTCTCTACAACACCCGAACCATCTGGCATTTCCATCAACTTTGATGATGCCCTCTCCGAGGTAGAATCCAATCCTCATTCCACACCTCGTAGCCCTCAATTCCATCACGATAAGGAGGTTCCCGAAAACCCAATCCCTAAATCCCTCAAGGACTACTCTTCTCCCACCCCTCATGGTTTTTCCAATGCTATTGTTTTTCCAAATGAACACACAGATGGGGTCTTGCATGCAACCGANAGCTCACTAAGAGACCTTGTTTCATCCTACGCAGAACCTGATAGGGAAATGCGAAGGATAAGGCGACTCTTTACAACACCCGAACCATCTGGCATTTCCATCAACTTTGATGATGCCCTCTCCGAGGAAGAATCCAATCCTCATTCCACACCTCGTAGCCCTCAATTCCATCACGATAAGGAGGTTCCCGAAAACCCAATCCCTAAATCCCTCAAGGACTACTCTTCTCCCACCCCTCATGGTTTTTCCAATGCTATTGTTTTTCCAAATGAACACACAGATGGGGTCTTGCATGCAACCGATGTTTGGCTCGTCCAAAATGTATGCAAGTTTCACGGATTGAAAGCCGAAGATCCAATCCAACACATCAAGGACTTCCTGAAAATAGTGGATACCCTCCATACGGACGGGGCCACAAGAGATACCTCCCGGCTATGATTCTTTCCCTTCACCCTCTATGAAAAAGCCAAAGATTGGTAAAACAAACTTCCCTCCGAATCCATCTTCACATGGGAACAGCTTATCTCAAAATTCTATCAGAAAATCTTTCCCGTAGGAAGAACTTCAACGTTGAGAGATGGAATCCTCCGCTTCCACGAGGGACCAGCAGAACCTATCCACGAATCTTGGATTAGATTCAAGGATCTAATTAGACAAGTCCCTCATCATGGCATTGAACTCTGGTTCCTTGTCCAAATATTTTACGATAGTGTCTCTAAAAACGACCAAAGGGGAATCAATAACTCGTCAAAAGGAAGGATAGCCAACTTAAGTGCCGAGGAAGCATGGGACAGAATTGAGGAATATGCAAATGATCAAGACGATACCTGGGATGAANCTTCCACGAGGGACCAGCAGAACCTATCCACGAATCTTGGATTAGATTCAAGGATCTAATTAGACAAGTCCCTCATCATGGCATTAAACTCTGGTTCCTTGTCCAAATCTTTTACGATAGTGTCTCTAAAAACGACCAAAGGGGAATCAATAACTCGTCAAAAGGAAGGATAGCCAACTTAAGTGCCGAGGAAGCATGGGACAAAATTGAGGAATATGCAAATGATCAAGACGATACCTGGGATGAACCTGATTCGATCATGAGCGTTTCCAAGACCATGGAAAAGCCTCCTTTTGTTAGCCGGCTGAGTAGATTGAATGAACAAGTATCTTATCTAGACAAGTCGCAACCAACCAAACGATTATCAAAACCATACTTGATCTGTGATCAATGTGGCGGCCTGCATGAAGTGGAGGAATGCGAGGAGAATACCACCACCGAACAAGCATGTTTGTCAAGCCACGACATCTTTGATGATCCTTCCCTCTTAACTTTCTATCAAAACAACGATTTTACCCCTTGGGGAAATCTTGTGAGAAGTGAGGGAGGAAGAGAACATCCTGACTACAAGGTTAGGAGCACTTTTGAGGATGATCTTGGGCATTTCATGCTTGAAAAGGATCTACAACTAAAAGGTCTCGACAACCTATTCACGAGCCAACAGAATGACATGAGAGCCAAATTCGCAGAACTCAACGCCATTCTTGATGGCCTCGGCAAACCTCCAACAGATCAAAGAGATCCATACCCCTTGGGGAAATCTTGTGAGAAGTGAGGGAGGAAGAGAACATCCTGACTACAAGGTTAGGAGCACTTTTGAGGATGATCTTGGATATTTCATGCTTGAAAAGGATCTACAACTAAAAGGTCTCGACAACCTATTCACGAGCCAACAGAATGACACGAGAGCCAAATTCGCAGAACTCAACGCCATTCTTGATGGCCTCGGCAAACCTCCAACAGATCAAAGAGATCTTTTACTCGCCATTACCACTCGTGCTGTAACAACTACTAAGGATCCCCCTTACCCAACCCAACAATCTAATATCACGGAACCCGACACACCTCATGAGGAGGAGGGTGATGTGAACGATGAAACCCCTGAGCAATCCCCTCCGGTGATTTCCTCTCCACCTACTCCAACTAAACAACCCATTAAAGTCCCATATCCATCCCGCCTCAAGAATCAAAAGGCTGAGAATGACAATAAGAGGTTCTTGTCATATTTGAAGGACTCGGTCGTCACCATACCTCTTCTTGATGCATGTTACCATATGCTCAAATATAGTACATACTTCAAGAAGCTGCTAACCAACAGAAAAAGGCTCGAAGGTCTTGTAACCCTAGGTGAAGAATGTTCTGTGGTGACTCAACGAGGACTACAAAAGAAGGTGGATGATCCAGGTAGTTTGATGTTGCCCTGTTCCATAGGATCTCTATCGGTCAAGAATGCTTTAGCTGACTTAGGGGCAAGTATCAATCTTATGCCGCATTCCATGTTCCTCAAATTAGGGTATTCAGGATTGAAACCAACCCGTATGAACATCCAACTAGCCGATAGATCGGTCAAATACCCCTTAGGAATATGTGAGAATGTGCTTATTAAGGTAGGGAAGTTTAAATTTCTAGTTGACTTCGTCATCCTAGAAATGGAAGAAGACGACCTAGTGCCCATCATCCTAGGAAGACCATTCCTTGCAACTGCTCGTGCTGTTATTGATGTTCATGACGGCAAACTAACCTTACGAGTAGGGGACGACAGCTTAACCTTTGACATCAAGCACACAATGAATCTTTCTCTCAAAGCAGCTAACCGGCTATATTTCATCGGGGAAGTCGATGAGCTATCCGATGTGATCGACAATTGTATAGATGAGCAGGTGGAAGCTGGTTGGTTGAGAAATGAAGCTTTCTTAGCTATCTTAGAGAAAGAGAAGACTATAGATGTTAACGCAATCTCTTTCTATCTCAGGCAAGAAATCGAACAGCTTGAGCTTCGTAAACCAGAGAACAAACTTAAACCTTTTATCATCGAACCACCCACGTTAGAACTCAAGGAACTCCCAAGCAACCTAGAATATGCTTTCCTCCAAGGAGAGGATCAACTTCCGATAATCATAAACTCTTCTCTAAAAGGTGAACAAAAGGATAAACTCCTAGGTGTTTTTAAAAAAAATACAAAGGAGTTATAGCATGGAGTGTAGCCGACATCAAGGGGATTGACTCGACCTTTTGCACACATAAAATCCTCATGGAGGAATATTATAAACCCACCGTGCAACCTCAAAGGCGAGTAAACCCCAACATCAAGGAAGTCATAAAAAAGGAAGTCATTAAGCTCCTTGATGCAGGGCTAATTTACCCAATCTCAGACAGTCCATGGGTAAGTCCTGTACAGGTTGTACCAAAAAAGGGAGGAATGACGGTGGTGAAGAACGATAAGGATGAGCTAGTGCCTCAGAGAATAGTAACCGGATGGCGTGTGTGCATCGATTGTATGAAGTTGAATGATGCAACCCGAAAGGATCACTTCCCTCTCCCATTCATCAATCAAATGTTGGAAAGGTTAGCAGGACATGAGTACTACTGCTTCCTAGATGGGTTCTCAGGGTATTTCCAAATCCCTATCGCTCCTGAGGACCAAGAAAAGACCACGTTTACATGCCCTTATGGCACCTTTGCCTACAAGCGAATGCCCTTTGGACTATGTAACGCCCCCGCCACTTTCCAGCGCTGCATGACAGCAATCTTCCATGAATTAATGGAAGACAGCATGGAGGTTTTCATGGATGATTTCTCAGTCTTTGGAGACTCTTTTGATCGCTGTCTTGCTAACCTTGAGAAAATGCTCAAACGTTGTGAGGAGACTAACTTGGTACTAAACTGGGAAAAATGCCATTTTATGGTAAAAGAAGGGATCGTGCTAGGGCACAAAATTTCAGGAAGTGGAATTGAAGTAGACCGGGCAAAAATCGAAGCTATATCCAAACTTCCCTATCCAACCACCGTCAAGGCAATCCGTAGCTTCTTAGGTCATGCTGGCTTCTATAGGAGATTCATCAAAGATTTCTCAAAGATAGCTAGACCACTGACTCAGTTGCTTGTGAAGGACGCCCCATTCGACTTCTCTCAAGAGTGCAAGGATGCGTTCGATCGATTAAAGCAGGATCTCACACAAGCTCCAATTATGGTCACCCCTAATTGGGAGTTGCCCTTCGAAATCATGTGTGATGCTAGCGATTATGCTGTTGGAGCAGTGTTAGGCCAAAGGCTTAACAAACACTTCCAGCCAATATACTACGCTAGCAAGACTATGAATCATGCTCAAGAAAACTACACCACCACTGAAAAGGAACTATTGGCCGTGGTATTTGCTTTTGATAAGTTTCGCCAATATCTTGTCCTCTCTAAGACGGTTGTCTTTACGGATCATTCGGCTCTTCGATATCTTTTCACCAAACAGGATGCTAAACCGCGATTAATTCGTTGGATCTTACTATTGCAAGAGTTCGATGTAGAGATTCGTGATAAGAAAGGAGCAGAAAATCTTGCGGCTGATTATCTCTCTCGACTAGAAAACCCCAGTCTTGCTGAGACTGACAAGAGTGAGATTCGGAAATCATTTCCTGAAGAGCAGCTCATGTTAATAAATGATTTTGAACCATGGTATGCGAATTATGCTAACTACCTGGCAAGCAGAGTTATTCCAAAACATATGAGCAAGCATGAAAAGAAGAGGTTCTTCAATCAATTAAAGTACTACTTTTGGGACAAACCTTTCTTATTTCGAAGATGCCCGGATCAAGTAATCAGGCATTGTGTTTCAAAAAATGAGGCGATCAGAATAATGAAAGAATGTCATGCATGTCCATCTAGAGGGCATCACGGAATGAACACTAATGCGCGAAAGATCTTCGACGCGGGATTCTATTGGCCTACAATATTTCGTGATGTAAAGGTAATGATACAAACTTGTGACGCGTGTCAAAGAGCTGGGAATATCTCTAGGAGAGATGAAGCCCCTCAGAATTATATACAAGTTTGCGAGGTTTTCGATGTTTGGGGTATTGATTTCATGGGACCCTTTCCATCTTCAGGAGGGAATGAATATATCTTAGTGGCCATTGATTATGTTTCAAAATGGGTGGAAGCGCAAGCCCTTAGGACTAACGATGCTAGGGTAGTTATTCATTTCTTAAAAAAATTGTTCGCTAGGTTCGGAATTCCGAAAGCTCTTATTAGTGACAGAGGAACCCACTTTTGCAACTCGCAAATGGAAAAGGTCATGAAAAGATATGGAGTCTCTCACCGATTCTCTACCGCTTATCATCCTCAAACCAACGGTCAAGTCGAAAATACTAATAGAGCCATAAAGAGGATATTAGAGAAAACGGTCAACCAAATCAGAAAAGATTGGTCTTTTAAGCTCGATGAAGCTTTGTGGGCATTTCGAACTGCTTACAAGACACCAATCGGGACAACCCCGTTCCGTATGGTATATGGCAAGGCATGTCACCTTCCAGTAGAACTGGAACACAAGGCATATTGGGCACTTAAGGCTTGTAATTTGGATTATATGGTTGCGGGAACAAATAGATTCTTACAACTCCAAGAGCTCGATGAATTGAGATTAGAGGCCTATGAATCTTCCATTACATACAAAGAAAGGGCAAAAAGATGGCATGACCAACGGATTAAGAAACCCAAGGAATTTTCAGAAGGAGACAAGGTCCTATTATATAATTCTCGCTTAAGGCTATTTCCTGAAAAACTTAAATCTAGATGGTATGGACCTTTTACTGTAAGGAGTTCCTCTAAAACCGGAGCCGTTGTGTTGGTTGATGACGAGGATAGGGAATTCACTGTGAATATACAATGAGTCAAACATTATCAAGAGAGTGGTAATGAAATGATCAATGAGAAAGACATAACTTTTGATGATGAAGTCACGTAATGTACGGTGACTTTGAGTCTAGCTACAAGACTCGTTAACAAAGAAAAGCGCTTCTTAGGAGGCAACCCAAGCTTTATTTGCTTTGTGTGTTTATTTGTTTGTTTGATTTTATTTGTTTCCGTATGTATGTTATTTTTATTGTTATTGATTCATGCTTCAAAAACTAACCTGTGAAAATGCTTTATTTTGTTTTTAACTTCGTCTTAACTACATATAAAGGTATTTTGCAAAAGATAAGTGTAAGGGAAATCTAAATCGGTTTATAAGAACGAATGAACGTGAATCATAACAATGTAAATTAACATGCATATTAGTACTTTTTTGAGTCAAATGCTTGTATCGAGTCATAATGATATTTTTGCAGGAATTCCAGGAAGTAAGGTATAGTTTTTCCAAAAATTTTCCGGAAAATTAACATGAGAATTCTGTCAAATCATTTCTGACGGCGTCAGGCACTACAACCTGACGGCGTTAGGCAGTAATATTCTGAAATTTTTGAAAGTTTTGTTTTTCTTCGGGAATCATAAAAAGTTTTGTTAATTCTCTAACTTATAATCTCCAGGAATTCTGCAAAAACATTCATTCCACAAGCATTATATCCTATTATAGATTATACCGCCGATTTTACGCGAGGTTCGCCTTTATTGTTTTTCAGGTTAACAGGTTATTTTGGATAAGAAGATGATTTACATTTCGGAAGGGAAGCTTTGAGCGTTCATCTTTCTTGGAAGAAGATCTAACCATGGTACCTCACTATCCACACCAAACGAATCAGGGGAGTATTTTGTTTCATTCTTTTGACTTCTCTCAAGAGTGCAAGGATGCGTTCGATCGATTAAAGCAGGATCTCACACAAGCTCCAATTATGGTCACCCCTAATTGGGAGTTGCCCTTCGAAATCATGTGTGACGCTAGCGATTATGCTGTTGGAGCAGTGTTAGACCAAAGGCTTAACAAACACTTCCAGCCAATATACTACGCTAGCAAGACTATGAATCCTGCTCAAGAAAACTACACCACCACTGAAAAGGAACTATTGGCCGTGGTATTTGCTTTTGATAAGTTTCGCCAATATCTTGTCCTCTCTAAGACGGTTGTCTTTACGGATCATTCGGCTCTTCGATATCTTTTCACCAAACAGGATGCTAAACCGCGATTAATTCGTTGGATCTTACTATTGCAAGAGTTCGATGTAGAGATTCATGATAAGAAAGGAGCAGAAAATCTTGCGGCTGATTATCTCTCTCGACTAGAAAATCCCAGTCTTGCTGAGACTGACAAGAGTGAGATTCGGAAATCATTTCCTGAAGAGCAGCTCATGTTAATAAATGATTTTGAACCATGGTATGCGGATTATGCTAACTACCTGGCAAGCAGAGTTATTCCAAAACATATGAGCAAGCATGAAAAGAAGAGGTTCTTCAATCAATTAAAGTACTACTTTTGGGACAAACCTTTCTTATTTCGAAGATGCCCGGATCAAGTAATCAGGCATTGTGTTTCAAAAAATGAAGCGATCAGAATAATGAAAGAATGTCATGCAGGTCCCTCTGGAGGGCATCACGGAATGAACACTACTGCGCGAAAGATCTTCGACGCGGGATTCTATTGGCCTACAATATTTCGTGATGTAAAGGTAATGATACAAACTTGTGACGCGTGTTAAAGAGCTGGGAATATCTCTAGGAGAGATGAAGCCCCTCAGAATTATATACAAGTTTGCGAGGTTTTCGATGTTTGGGGTATTGATTTCATGGGACCCTTTCCATCTTCAGGAGGGAATGAATATATCTTAGTGGCCATTGATTATGTTTCAAAATGGGTGGAAGTGCAAGCCCTTAGGACTAACGATGCTAGGGTAGTTATTCATTTCTTAAAAAAATTGTTCGCTAGGTTCGGAATTCCGAAAGCTCTTATTAGTGACAGAGGAACCCATTTTTGCAACTCGCAAATGGAAAAGGTCATGAAAAGATATGGAGTCTCTCACCGATTCTCCACCGCTTATCATCCTCAAACCAACGGTCAAGTCGAAAATACTAATAGAGCCATAAAGAGGATATTAGAGAAAACGGTTAACCAAAACAGAAAAGATTGGTCTTTTAAGCTCGATGAAGCTTTGTGGGCATTCCGAACTGCTTATAAGACACCAATCGGGACAACCCCGTTCCGTATGGTATATGGCAAGGCATGTCACCTTCCAGTAGAACTGGAACACAAGGCATATTGGGCACTTAAGGCTTGTAATTTGGATTATACGGTTGCGGGAACAAATAGATTCTTACAACTCCAAGAGCTCGATGAATTGAGATTAGAGGCCTATGAATCTTCCATTACATACAAAGAAAGGGCAAAAAGATGGCATGACCAACGGATTAAGAAACCCAAGGAATTTTCAGAAGGAGACAAGGTCCTATTATATAATTCTCGCTTAAGGCTATTTCCTGGAAAACTTAAATCTAGATGGTATGGACCTTTTACTGTAAGGAGCTCTTCTAAAACCGGAGCCGTTGTGTTGGTTGATGACGAGGATAGGGAATTCACTGTGAATATACAACGAGTCAAACATTATCAAGAGAGTGGTAATGAAATGATCAATGAGGAAGACATAACTTTTGATGATGAAGTCACGTAATGTACGGTGACTTTGAGTCTAGCTACAAGACTCGTTAATAAAGAAAAGCGCTTCTTGGGAGGCAACCCAAGCTTTATTTGCTTTGTGTGTTTATTTATTTGTTTGTTTGATTTTATTTGTTTCCGTATGTATGTTATTTTTCTTGTTATTGATTCATGCTTCAAAAACTAACTTGTGAAAATGCTTTATTTTGTTTTTAACTTCGTCTTAACTACATATAAAGGTATTTTGCAAAAGATAAGTGTAAGGGAAATCTAAATCGGTTTATAAGAACGAATGAACATGAATCATAACAATGTAAATTAACATGCATATTAGTACTTGTTTGAGTCAAATGCTTGTATCGAGTCATAATGATGTTTTTGCAGGAATTCCAGGAAGTAAGGTATAGTTTTTCCAAAAATTTTCCGGAAACTTAACATGAGAATTCTGTCAGATCATTTCTGACGGCGTCAGGCACTACAACCTGACGGCGTCAGGCAGTAATTTTCTGAAATTTTTGAAAGTTTTGTTTTTCTTCCGGAATCATAAAAAGTTTTGTTAATTCTCTAACTTATAATCTCCAGGAATTCTGCAAAAACATTCATTCCACAAGCATTATATCCTATTATAGATTATACCGCCGATTTTACGCGAGGTTCGCCTTTATTGTTTTTCAGGTTAACAGGTTATTTTGGACAAGGAGATGATTTATATTTCGGAAGGGAAGCTTTGAGCGTTCATCTTTCTTGGAAGAAGATCTAACCATGTTACCTCACTATCCACACCAAACGAATCAGGGGAGTATTTGTTTCATTCTTTCATTTTCATTACTTTTACATCTTTTATGTGAACATTGGGGACAATGTTCGGTTTAAGTGTAAGGGGGGGAAATGAAGACACCTTAGAGAATGCAATTGCGCTTGATTTTTGTTTGTTTGATAGTAAATTTGTAATAAAACTGAGAGAATATTTGTTAGGGCAGTCTTTAGCGCCAATTTAAATTTTTTTACAACATTTAGAAGTGAAACTTTGGTCCTAATAAGCGTCTCATGGATAGGAAATTATATGACTAGCACAAAAACCGTACCACTAAAAAATTTTCCACCCCAAATATGTGAGGTTCGCCCCTAGAATTGGTAGGAAAAGCATTTATGCTATGATGTGTGTACCGGTAGCACTTAGATTCTAGAACTTGCGTTAGGACCATTTCAAATCCACAAGTGAGACTACATTCGTGTAGTTAGATCTACTATATGATAAGAGGCATTAGGATTAACCCTTTGTTTTACACCCGTGTTTTTGTTATAATTACGTTGGCTATATTGGTCAAGTAATTCTCCCACACCCTTTGCGTTGTACCCATTTTTGGTACACGATACCCCTAGTACACCTCTCAGAGCCTATCCTTTCGTTTCGACCTTTGAGCATCTTACTCAAAGTGAGAATTTGTTACACCCCACTTAAATGTACACCCAAATTGCCTTAGCCTACCTTGTATGCACTCATCTTTAGTGCATTATTGTGACAACATTTGTGTTAAACCCTTTGTTAATTATCTAATTGATTACATGGTTGCTAAGTCGAGTCATATCTTGTACATATTGTTTTGGGACGAGTGGGACTCATGGGTAAAGTACTAGTTAAATGGAGTAATAGGGAAGAACATCATTATTACCCCCATATGTGCGAAATATTTTAAAAGTACTCCAAGTGTTTCGATTATCTTAATTCGAGTCATTAGTGTTGACATAAATAATGCGTAAAAACGTTATTTATATTTTTCGATATCTCTACTTTTTGACGATCACAAAATGTAAAATCATTAAACGTAAGATTACTACGTAAACAAGTATTAAGCTAGTTTATATCATTATATCCAACTTAATCACTTAAGGTATGAATAAAAAAGTGCTTAATACATCTCATGATCAAAGGGGTATTTAATTAATTAATACAAAGTTTATTTAATTATATAAACATATTATATATTTTTGAAAAACAATTTTGGTAATAAAGAAAAATGTTTTAATCACACTAAATATATGAATTCAAATTTTTAACCAAAATCAGTTAGTTTTTCACAAAATAAACTTTCCCCACTAAAGACAAAAAAATCTGGCCGTTACAGCTGGGCGGCCCCCTTAATTATAAGGGGCGCCCCCCTTAATTTTAACGGGGCCGGCCACAATTAAGGGGACCGGCCACGCTCCTGTGTCAGATTTTGTCAGAATTTTTCCCTATAAATACCACCTTAAATCTGGGATTTTTACTCACCTCTTGCACGAAAATTTTCAGATCTAAATCTCTCTAAACATCTTCCAAAACCCTTTGATCATTAGATTACTAATCCTTGTTTCAAGTGATTCAATCCGTCATCATCCACCATCATCCAAAGTGCAAGAGAAGAATACTCCTTCAACCTCAAGTTCAAGAAGTATTGTAGTGTAGTTGTGTATATTGTGTACATTACTTGTATAGTTGTGTTGTGCTTGTAATAAGTAGTGTAGAGAGAAGTAGAAGTTGTGTAGGGAGAAGAAGAAGTAGTGTAGTGGTGTGAAGTTGTGACGAAGTCGTGGTGTGCTCAAGTTGTGAAGAAGTTGTGTTGTGTTGTGAGATTGGTTCTAGCTAGAATTAGAACCCGACATCTAGCTTTGTGTCGTTAAGCCGGTGTAAGCGAAAGTTGTGTAAGGTTTCTCCGCCACAAGGGAGTTTGTTGACATAGTGAACAAAACTCTCGAGTAGATGAATCGGGGAGTGGAGTAGGAACAAGGAAGGTGTCCTTGTAGCCGAACCACTATAAATCCTTGTGTTGTGGTATGATCTTTCTAACTCTTCTCATTCATTACTTATTTACTTATACTATAGTAGCTTAGTTAGTTAGAAATATATATTTGTTCATATAGTGCAAGTCTTGAATTCACATAAACTAGAATCGAAGTTTTTAAAACAAACTTGTTTTCATAAATTTTAAAACGGACGTAAAACTATTCAACCCCCCCCTTCCAGTTTTCCACAATTGGTATCAAGAGCCACGTCAAACAAGATTTTTAAAATATATTGTATTTTAAAACTTGAATCGATCTATGGAATCGGAAAAATATTTAGAAGGGCAATCTATGCAAAGACCACCACTATTTGAAAGTGATGGATTTTTATATTGGAAAAATCGATTCGAAACTTATGCGAAATCAAAGGATCTAGATCTTTGGCATGTTATTACTAATGGTGATTTTCTTCCTTTACAATATAATTCGGAAACTAAAAAGGACAAACTTGTTTCTTATGAAAAACAAAGCGATGATTTGAAAAAGAAACTTTCTAAAAATAATGAGGCTAAAATGGT
>LBNU01016615.1:16955-27811 GCA_014162995.1 Artemisia annua | reverse complement strand
ATATATATATATATATATATATATATATATATATATATATATATATATATATATATATATATATATATATATATATATATATATGTATATATATATATATATATATGTATATATATATATGTATATATATTTTGGATGGTAGGGCAAGAGTGTGTGCAAAAAAAATTAAAAAAAAATTAAAAAAAAATTGAAAAAATCAAGAAAAATACAAAAAAAATGAGAAAAAGAAAAGTAGAAAAAACATACGGACTACCATCCCATTTTCTTTTATGTTTGTTTATGTTTTTGTTATTTCATTTTTAGCTTAAGTTGAGTCGAGTCTTGGCTTAGCAACATTGTATAGTACATGTATTTGATCATGATAATTAACTTGCCACCAGTAAAATACCCTTTATTCCAACCAAACCGTGTTTATCATATCCCTACACCTTACATTACAACCCTTTGGAAAGCCCTCTTTGATAGTTTATGTTAGGTGCTTACGCCTAGTGGAGGAGTAATTGATCCTCTCCCAAGCCTATGGTAATCTTTTTGCTATGACAGGTAGTGAGTGATTTTATTCCATTTCAAATGTAGTTGTATAGGTTTATAACACCCGAGAGATGAGAGTATCCAAACACTATTTGTGAGGTGCTAGTGTATGATTTCCGTGCTTATTATGATTAGGGTCAAGTAACTATTTGTTGTAATTACTCTTATATTAGTTTTAAATGACCCCTAACTCATATTTTGATTGGAATAAAAGCCGATTTGCTTGAGGACAAGCAAATCTCAAGTGTAAGGGTATTTGATGAGGTGAAAAGTGTACCCATTTTAGGGGGTCATTTAAGCCCTAATTCGTGTTAATATGATCAAATATTGCCCTAAATCGTTCCTTTTGTCATTTTAGGTACTTTTGAGAAGATTTCTGGAAAACACATCATTTTAGACGTTTTTGGAGCATAAAGTGAAGAAAACGACAAAGTCTCAAAAGAATGCTGGAAATCCTTCCTGACGGCGTCAGAGTCACAAGGTGACGCCGTCAGCCAACCAAGAAAAGGAGTGGATTCTGACTATACGTGATGCCCTAATAAGAAAAGGTGAAAATAACACCTGACGGCGTCAGGTGTTATGGACCCTAGGCCGTCAGGTGTTAAGTTAAAGAGAGATGACCCATCTCAGTTTTGTACGTGACGGCGTCAGAGATGGATCTAGGTGATCCGAGAACCCTAATGGCGGCGAGTTGACGGCGTCAGAGCCTATAACCTGACGCCGTAAGAATGTATTTTCTATATATACTTTTCTATTTTTCATTCATTAGTGTGCAACTTTTTGGGAACAAACCCTAGACGATTTTATCAGCTTTTTCAAGGGTTTTTCACCCTTGATTCTTCCATGTTCAATTAAAGATAAGTCTCCCTTCAAATTAATCAATATGTCTATGTGTTGGTTAATTATATCTTATGCTTGTCTTTCAATTAACATGCTAGGCTAGATTTATCTTGTGTTTGCTTAGATCTAATGAAACCTAACTATTGATTATTGGTTGTTGGTGTGTTATTAATTGTATTGGATGATTGTTTATCGATGTTAGGCTTAAGAAAACTGGCTAACCTCCTATACGGTAACTTGCTTGAACGTCTTAAGAAACATGAACCAATGCGTACTAGGTTATTATGGTTGTATTTAATGCATGAGCGAATTCTAATGATCCCATG
Organism: Artemisia annua; assembly: GCA_014162995.1. NCBI lineage: Eukaryota > Viridiplantae > Streptophyta > Magnoliopsida > Asterales > Asteraceae > Artemisia > Artemisia annua. The sequence goes on along the minus strand of LBNU01016615.1, from coordinate 26,114 downwards.
TTAGGAGCTTCTTAGCCGGCTCGACATAGGAGTGAAGTAGGAGCTTATAGAGTTGGGGAAGTACGTACGCCACCCCACGAATGGTATTAAGGAATACACACGTCATTCACGCAATTAATACACACTAATCAACCGGTAAAAGATAGTTAGGGAGTAAGGAAATCTAAGTAAACACGCTTGTCTTCATATAAGTTTCACAACCTTTTATTTTCTTGCTATTTTATTTTATTTGCAATAGTAGTTTTTGGTTTAGTTGGCTAGTAACTAATTCCGCCCACTCCTTCAAACCCGAGATTTTACTTGCTTTCATAAAATATAAAAAAATACAAAAATAATCTTCCCTAACCCTTAGACCTAATTAGAGTAGCTTTTCATACCTAACGAACACTATTCCCTGTGGAGAACGATCAAATCCCCCGTACTTACCACTACACTATACTACATCGGTCAGGTACACTGCCTGGTGGGGTTGTAAGCCTCTTGAGATCCCTCGAGAGGTAAAACCTGTTGTAAGGTTGCAAAACCATGCATCAATTATCAAAACACAAGAAGATCGAATAATGCGAATAACGTTTTTGAATTATTTGTATTAACAATCTCCCTCTTTTTGATGATTACAAAATATAAACTCATTTTAGGTAAAATTATGCGTTGATAAATTTTTAATGATTTTTCCCGTTACTTCTCCCCCTTTTTGTAGAATCAAAAAGGTGTCATTGTTGTTGAGGAGAGTAGACACGTACATCCTTGAGAAGGGCATCGTCATTGTTGACGGAATATAAGCTCCCCCTAGCTAAGTGCTCCCCCTTAATGAGGGCACCGGGGAATCGAGCTATGGTTATGTGCTACAAAAACAAGTTAGGAGCAAAGCACATACATATATATATATATATATGAAAGTATGTAAGAAACATGATGAATATGGATGTGAAATCAATTAAGTAGAGCATGAATCAGATAGAACATGGCATGTAGAATCTGAAATTTCAACACTGCAGGGGACGGTCCCGTAAACAGGGGGACGGTCCCTTATTGATGGAGCACCGCCGTCCTTTAAAGGACCGCCACCAGTAGGTTCTCTGGTTGGCAGATGTGTTGTGATACAAATAACTTCTCATTTTTAAGGTTGAGTAATTTTAGTCAATTTTCATGTTTGACTTAGACTAATATCACAACATTTTATCACAAAATAACACATAAATATTCATTCATTAAAGCATAAAAAACATGCAATATCATTCATTCAAAAACATAATAAGCATACAACAACATTCATGCAAGAGTAACCATAAGCAATACACCATTAAACCAACACTAAGACATAATACTAGTCCTTAACTAACATAACTAATCTTCTCCCATTGCATGCTTGGTCCAAAACACAACATCCACTTGATTATTCATGAACTAGATATTTGAGAAAAATCTAGTTGGATGGTGGAGTGGATGATGCTGAGAATGAAGGTGGAACCGAAGGTGTTGCTTGTGGAGGCATGGAAGCAAGAGGAGTTGGTTGCACATTTTGTTGAGCAATGAGATACTCAATGTGACCAAACATGATATGCAACTCATCTCAAAGAGAATGGATGAGATGAAAGTTGGGAAAACAACAAGCACACCCCACCGTGTGGTTGTTGACAAAGTAGTAGGGAAGTGAATTTCCAAGAGTTGGAGATGATGGTGGTGTGGAAGGAATGTTTTCCAATGGCCTATTTGGAGATGTGGTGGTATGATTTTGTGAGTTGTTTTGGGAGGGAAGTTGGTTTCTTGGTGACCATATGGAGTGAGTGGGAGATGGTGGTCGATAACTCACATATGGAGTGAAGGCTCCCGAACTTGATTCGGTAAGAAAAGGTGACAAATTTTTGATGCAAGATGAGAAAGGTGATGTGGTTGGCTTTGAGCTAGATGATGGCTTTGATGATGAGTGGGAAGTACCATTAGTGGATGGTGTTTTGAGTGGTGCACTTGGTGCTTGAGGTGATGTTGGTGGTGACTTAGGAGATGGAGTGGAATCATAGAGTGTGAGGTCAATGAAGGTTGTTTGAGGTCAAATGATTTTGAGTTTTGGTCTTTTGTTTGGAGGTTGAGTTTTGAGTTCTTTCTTTGTGGTTGACATGGTGGTGTAGGATGATGCCATTGTAGGTGATATGGGAGAGATAAATGGTGGTTGTGGTGAGGTTGAGGATGATGAATGAGGCTTAAATAATCAAGCTTGGTTATGGTTTGGGCAAAGCATGCATTAGGAGTCTTTAAGCACATAAAAAATGTTTAACTAAACAAGGTAAGGTGGTGATAATCATGCAATAGGTTAGGATTGCAGGAAAGAAGAAAACAGTGCAAAATCCGTGATCCCACAGGGACGGTCCGTTAAATCTCCAGACGGTCCCTTATCACTTTGGGATCGCTGGGTCGATAAGGGACCGCCGGTAGTGAGTTCACAGGTTTTTCCCAGTTTTTCATTTCTGCAACCTGTACATACATTACAATGCTATTCTACATAATGAACACTAATAAGTATTCAACATTAAAGGATGTCTCAAATAAACTAAACATCTCATGATAACATACAAATCCAAGCATAATCAACAGTCCAACATGTTTTACGAAATTGTATAGATAAATTAAAGACAAACATAATTGTATCAAGTGCATTACACATAAACATAAGTTCATTCCAAAACACATTTAATTCTTCTTCTTCTTCTTGAGGAGGTTCTTGATTGACTTCAAACCTTTCCTTTGCTCGTCTCGGATTTGAATGAGAAGAGTGATCACAGATTGATCTTAAGACTCAATATTTTGAGGAATTTGAGGAAGGGCATTTAAGTAGTTTTGGGAAGGAGAAGAAGCGGTTGCATTAGAACTACCAACATGTCCATCACCATCTATGTGATGGGAGGATGAACCACTAGAGGATGACTCAGGAAACAAGGTCCTTTTCATCCCCGAATCAGACCTTGTCTTACGCTCAATATGAATAGAGAGCGGAAACATGACACGATCATGAATGAGATACTTCTCCGATTGGAGTTGCGAAAACTCATTCATGATATGGTTGAATAGACGGGTCAGGAGCATACCATATGGCATGTTTAACTTTTTCTTTTTGGTGACAAATTCCATTCTCCTGACCATGTAGAATGCTAGATTGTAAGGCTTTGTTTTGGCAATACAATAAAGCATGTGACCAAGACACGCGGGAAGATGATCTCTATTGCCACCTAGGCAAAGGAATTTTCACGTACCACTTCCTCAATGGCTTTTAAATGGTTTTCGACTTCTTTTGTGAGGATTTGGTTTTCCTCCACATGAATTTTCTTACCCCGGTATGTACGAGTAAGAGGTGAAGTTCGGGATTTGAGAACAATAGTTTTGATGTCATTTGGAGTTGGAGGAATAGTGGCATATTTCCCACGTATGGGGGTGCTTCTGACAAGAGCATCAAGGCTCCATTCGTCAGTGAAAGAGCATTGCCTCGAGGTAGGAATGCCAAGGATGCGACCAAAGTCGGGAAGGGAGTATGAAAATAATTTATCTTGAATGAAAAACTCGATATAGAGCTCATTCATAGACTCGGCTCTCAACCTAAATTCGCTATAAAATTCTAGAACAAAGCGAGGGACAATTGACTCATTAGTCTTATAGAGACATTCAAGTTTAGATGAACCCAACATGGCCTCGAGGTAACTAAAATCCTCAATGTCGGGATGGACAACACGACCTTCATGTATAGACCGTTTTTCAAAATGTTGGAAACTGTATTTTAAAGGTGCGGTGTAATCGGTTGAAATAGTGGGTATGTACTTGCGAGTTTCTTTGTGATCCACTGACTCCTCCCAAACTAACCAGTCAACCAGGTGTGGTCAACAAGTTAAATCTGAGATAGGAGAGATCAATTTATGATCCGATGCAAGGACAGTGTATTCCTGGGTCGTTATGTCTCAGCGAGATTGAAATTGTATTTTGAGAAACGTTTGAAAGATTCAGTGATCAGGAAAGTAACCAGATAATGATTTGGATTAATTACACTAAGCAGATATAAGTGAAAATAACACAGATAAGCAATATTAACAATAACTGAAAATCAGATAAACCTAAAACGTATTTAAAATTAAAACAAACGTAAACGCGTGCTGGAAAAAGTGGAAATGAAACAAAAATAAACTAGAGGGGGTGAAAATGAATTTTTACAAACTTATTATTAAATGAAACTTTTATAAAAAAGAAAAATATTTTTTTGATTATATTATTATTTAATATTAATTAAAAATATTTGATACTAATTATTAATATTTAAATTAAACTAAATGTAATATAATATTAAATTAAGCTAAGAAAATGAAAATTTACTTTTAAAAATTCTAAAATAACTTAAAAATAATTTAAAAACTAAAAATATTTTTTTTTGTCTTTTTGTGGATTTAATATTAATTAATTACTAATTATATATTAATTAAACTAATTAAACTAATTTAAATTACTAAGAAATACTAAAATGACTTAGAAAATTAAGAAAAATTTTAGAAAACTAATTAACCATTACAGGAATCCTAAAATATTATAAAAAGTTTATAAAAATAATTATTAAACTATTTTACTAATTATTAACTTAATTATTAATTAAAACCTATTTAAACTAATTTAATTAAGAAAAATACTAAATGAACAGTAAAAATTATGAAAATTTTTCTAAAAATATTTTATGATATATAAAACCTAGGAAAAATATGAAAAGGTACTAGTGTTTAATAAAAATTAATAAGACTATTTAATTTACTAATATTACTTAATAATTATTTAAACTATAATTATAAAAAATACTAAATGAAAAGCGAAAAATCTGAGAAAATTACTAAAAATACTACAAGATGTCAGGAACTTATGAAAAATGTAAAAATGGAAAATGCTTTTTGAAAAAGCTGAAAAATAAGTCAAATGGCTTAAATAGAAGCTATCAATTTTTTAAAAGTGAAGATTTTTTTTTCTTTTCTTTTACAAAACTATTTTACTACTGAAAACTAACAAATTTTATTAAAACACTTTTTTTATAACTCAAAAGTAAGCAATATGTGAGCTTATGATTCTCACAGTGGACTTTTTAAGCTTGGAATGAGATTTTGATGGTGAAAAAGCTATGCAATGCACACAAGCTACAAAATAAGCTTTAAACTACTGAGATGCATGTAAAATAAGCCAAAGCTACTGAATAAACACACTGATTAAGCTAAGAAACACAAATAAGCACTATCTAAATCCTAAATCCTAAGCAGACCAAATAGGAGCAATTGCAGGCTTATGTGGGGCCCACAGAAGTGATTAAGGGACGAAACTCAAGGTTGATCTAACAAGATGGCCTGGGGAGCTTTCCAAAAAGCCAAGGGTCAAGCCCTGGGTCAAGCTCTAAGTGAGCTTATCAATATTGCTGAATACACTGAGTAAGTCAGTGTACTCAGTGGGTATAGGTAACTTGTGGGCCAAAATAAGCTAAGGGCAAGAACTCCTAAGGCCAAAAAGAGCACTGGTCTAATAAGATGAGCCAATAAGCTCTCCAAAAAGCAAGAAAACCAAAGGTGGGGCCCACTGGTAAGCTAATGGTGAGCTTATGAAGATTATGCAAAAGCTGTGACACAGGGGAGGTAAAAGGCCAACAGGGTGATTTTGAATAAGCTTTTCAATAAGCAAATGATTTTCAAAGGACAATTTTCTTTTTGAAACAAGTTAATAAGCCACCAAATTACATAAAACAACAAGAATTTCTCATTTCCAATCCATAAATAACCCTGTGCATGATCTGGAACATCTGTCCATTTTAACAGTTATGACCTTTTGACTTTTTGTGATTTTGCAAAAGGTTGACTTTGGTGAGATTTGATCTTAGTTTATGGACTGCTTATGTAATAATTAGCTATTATGAGGCTTGATTAAGCAAAATTAACAGCTAATGAACTGATTAGATGTGAAATTAAACTTAACTACTCAACAGTGAACTAAAAAGATGAGATCAAAAGGCTTTTTGACTTTTTTACAAAGGGTCACTGGTTTTTGAGGTTAAATGAACTAGTAAGACCTAAAGCAACTTACATGAACCAAAATCAACACCACACACAACCTCTGAGATCAAAAGTTCAACAAAACCAAACAACCCTATATCTAACTAGTTTTATGATTTTGAAGTAAAACACTGATTCAGGCCATGATATAGACCTCATAAGGTTTTAATATGATAAAAGGGACTTATGTGTGCACAAGAACTCCAATATTAACAACTAAAACTCAGAACTCAATATTAAGCAATTTAAGCAGTGAAATCCAAATTATGAGCAACCAAGGATTTTAGTGAACAAGCAACTAATATTAAGCAATATCCTAACTAGTAAACACCAAATAAGCATAAGGAAATAGAAATACGCATTACTTGAGCCATAAAACAGTAATAAGCAAAAAAGTGAGAACAAGCTTACAAATGCCTTCTATCTTATACACAAGAACCAAGGACCTTAAAACCGATCCTATAGTCTCCCCTGAGATAATAAACCACTGCCATCCACAATTTATAGTGCTCCTTGCCTTCTTCTTCCTTGTTCACTGATTTTTTTTGAATGATTTTTTTTGTATTTTAAAGTATTTTTAGTTATCTTACCTAGACTAGTTTAAATGCGTTGAAAACTTTAAAAAGCTTTTAAATGAGCTTAAGTGAGCTTAAACTAACACAGAACATCAACTTCTAACAACATTAGGTGAGATTGAAAATTTCAAATGAAAATTGCATAAACTGGGAATTGAAAGGAAACTTGAAATTAATTGTGCAATAGGATTCAAATACACTAGGAAAGATGATTACAAACTTTTTTAACTGAGAATTACACTGAAAATACAAAGCTTATAAAAAACGACATTACATTTAGCTACTAAAAATTACACAGTGTCTTCTTTCTTCTCTCTTCCTTTTATAAGTGAGAATTAGGGTTCCTTGGGTCCTACTTGAGCTTTCCCACTTCAATAATAGCCCTTGGATTGCTTTGATTTGATCTTGGCCTTTAAATTGTTTTTGGCGCCAAAATGGGAAAGTGCAAATTGCACTGGTACAGTGCAAGGGGGTGGTGCATTAACGGTGGTTGTTTTGTTAGGTGGATGTGATGGTTTGGGCGGTGGAACAAGTGGAGGTGGTGGAAGAAAACAGGGTGGTTTTTACCAGTGGGGTGGTTTTGGGAGGAAAGGGAGAGTGGTAAAAGATGGGTTTGACCGGGTTTTATAATAAAAGGGAAATGGGCCTGGTGGACTGGGCTAGGGGGTAATAAGGGTGGGTTTGTGTTTGTTGGGTTGGATTTATTTTGGGTTGTAAATAAAAAAGTGATCCGTTTGGTTTGTATTTATCACTAGGACCAAAGTTGCAATTTTCTGAAAATTGAAGGGTGAGTTTTGCCAAGATACCAAAGTTACTGTTGATATAAATAATGCATAAAAACGTTATTTATATTTTTCGATATCTCTATGTTTTGACGATCACAAAATGTAAAAACATTAAACGCAAAGTTAATACGAAAACAAGTTCTTAAGTAAGTTTATATCATCTCATCCAATTAAATCACTTAAGGTATGAATAAACAAGTGCTTAATACATTTTATGATCAAATGGATATTTATTTAATTATTACAAAGTTTATAAAATTAATTAAACTTATTATATATTTTTGAAAAATATTTTTGGTAATAAAGGAAAATGTTTAAATCATACTAAATATATGAATTCAAATTTTTAACCAAAATCAGTTAGTTTTTCACCAAATAAACTTTCCCCAGAAAAAGACAAAGATTCTGGCCGTTACAGATGGGCGCCCCCCTTAATTTTAAGGGGGTCGGCACGCTCCTGTTGTCAGAATCTTTTGCCTATAAATACCACCTCAAACCTGGTATTTTTCCTCACCTTTTGCACTAAAATTTTCAGATCCAATCCTCTCTAAACATCTTTCTAAACCCTTTGATCATAAGATTATTAATCTTTGTTTCAAGTGATTCAATCCCTTCTCATCCTTCCTCATCCAAAGTGCAAGAGAAGAATACTCCTTCAACATCAAGTTTAAGAAGTATTGTAGATTAGTATTGTATATTGTGTAAATCATTTGTGAAGTAGTGTTGTGCTTGTAATAAGTAGATCTTGGTGAAGTAAAAGTTTTGTAGAGAAGAAGAAGTTGTGAAGTAGAGAAGTGGTGTGAAGTAGTGAAGAAGTTGTGGTATGTACAAGTAGTGTAGAAGTTGTGAAGTGTTGTGAGATTGGTTCTAGCTAGGATTAGAACCCGACATCTAGCTTTGTGTCGTTAAATTGGTGTAAGCGAAAGTCGTGTAAGGTTTCTCCGCCACAAGGGAGTTTGTTGACATAGTGAAGAAAACTCTCGAGTAGGTGACTCGGGGAGTGGAGTAGGAACAAGGAAGGTGACCTTGTAGCCGAACCACTATAACTCCTTGTGTTGTGGTTTGATCTTTCTAACTCTATCTTTTCATTACTTATATACTTGTATTATATTTGCTTAATTAGTTAGTAACTCAACAATTGTTCATATAGTGCAAGTATTGAATTCACATAAACTAGAATCGAAGTTTTATAACAATCTGCGGCGCTTGCGCCGCTTTTCCTCGGGGCCTGAGCTTGAGAAGCTTTCGTTAGGGGACATCTGTCCACCTAGTCTATCGTGGATTCTTCTAGATCTAGAAGATTCCTCGCTTGGTGAGTGCTGTCCACCCAACCTGTCATGGACTCTGCGACCTCCCAACCTGGTGTGGACGCTAGCTCGCCTCTCGCTATCTCCTTGTTCCTCCGAGTAATGTGAGTTTGATGGCGTGCCGAGTCTAGTTCGGACACTGACGCGCCTCTTATTATTGTCGCGCTCTTCGTAGCATGGTGGGGAGGTTCCATTGAAGTCGAGTCGACTTCTTAACCTTCTCCTGGCCTCCTCTTGTAGGAGTGTGTTCAATGTTTCAAAATTTTGTGATACAAGATTTTTTAACATTGTTTCTTGAGTATTTTCTTCTAGCGCAGGAACACCATCTACCAAGTTGAGCCTCCTCTCGCCGTCAGGCGCGTTTGGTGATACTGTGTTGTCCACAGCGGTTGCTACTTGGTGAGGGGTTGTAAAGAGGGTGCGCTGGAGATCCTCAATG